>OMNZ01051241.1:14247-39745 GCA_900303255.1 Lesueurigobius sanzi
CCCCATGACCCACGGGCCAATTAGACGTGTGGTAATGCAGTCATGCTGGCTAAAGGTGGCCACACACCAGAGGATTTTTAATATTTTGAGACTAAAGATCTGTGCACAGACCACACACACTTAAGGACAGACATGAGGACACACACATGAGGAGTCCCACCACAGATCATGCCATGAGAGAAATTTTTTATTGAGCCACGCCTCCTCAGACTAAAAATCCTCTAGTGTGTGTCCAGCTTTATAGTATGTGTCGTGGCAAAATTTTTCAAAGAGTAATGTAAAGAGCATTTTATTGTTTTTAAACATTTTATTTTACCTTTTTTATCCAGGAAAGTCCTACTGAGATTAATAATCTCAGTGGGATCCTAACAGAACGCCTGGAGGGAACCTACGCAGACATGGGGAGAGTATGCACCTTTTTGCTGCGAGGCACGAGCATTAACTTCTGCACCACTGTGCCACCGATATTTGGCATTATATCTGTTTATCCAGACCTAGGGCTGGGTTTGCTACTCCATGTGACCATCTTAGCCCCATAAACTGAACATGCTGCTGCCAAATATCTTTTATGGCCCATCACGATCTGCTGCTGTCCATACATTACGTCTTTTTGACCTATAGCTCAATCCTCTTCGCAGATGGCACATCCTTCTCATTTACAGGTGGATATGATAATATGACATGGGTCTGTCAGGGCTTTTATGACCGGTACCAACAGGAAACATCCATGTCCCTCTTTCCGTTGGTGGGACAGCCTCAGTGGGAGCCAGCTAAACTGATTTATAACTCTACCATGAGGAACAGCTGCTCTGTTCTCGGTCAACCAACCTCCTCCTGGACTCCTCAGTACACTTCTTAATTTAGTTTGACCACAACAAGTTCACTCAGACAGCTTCTTTCTGGGGTCACTATGACAAATCATGCAGTAGTTATTAATCTTTTTGTAGATGCACTTTGAGACACAATCGTCTGTTTATCTAGGCTTGGGACAGACAGACTGTGATCCTTTGTGGCCTAAATTTGCAAGTTGCACGACTACGTAATGAGCTGGTCTCTGACAAGACATTCTCCTGCCCTCTCCGTGACCTGGAGTGAATCTGATATAAACTGTAGTCATATTGATGCTCCGCGCTCATGATCTGATAGCCTTCCACTGCCTCCTGATTGGGCTGCGAATTTAAAGGGAAACTGCACAAAGCGTTGTGGTTTACAATAATACCGCTGTGAACCCTGGGAGGCAGAATCCCCTCAGATAACTGAGAGCCTCAAGGTCTGGAAGCCGTCCCACCTCGGGATAACAGGCGCGAGGAATAGTAGGGCCCATATCTGCCCCAGTTTATGCTCCCACCACCACATCTCATCAACAATCTCTGCACTCTCTCTCCCTCCTCACTGCCTGCAGAGCTCAAACTGAAAACAGCTGCTTGAAATACCAGACTGATGAAACCCTGTTTAGAGCATTTTGAGCTTCCTCCTGCTGTACAATCATGTTTTATTTGCTCCGAGAGGTGTTTAAGGTACAATTATAGAGGAAAACATTTCGTTATGCGAGTTTAACAGTAGGGCTTGTGCTCACACATACACTTACCTATATCCTAATTAAGTTTTTACACAAATGCACTATATAATCTTATGATTAAGTGTGCACTTAAGGGCTCAGACTAAATAGTTTGATGAATTTTTACAAAATAATTGACTGCTATTAGACAATTTTGTGGGTCATAAAACTTGACTATTTTTATTCATGGTACTTATTTTGTCTAAACTAGGGATGTCACGATTCAACATTTTTAAGTCCTGATGCGATTATTCAGATTATCAGAATTGAGGAAGAAAATACGGAGAATTTCTCAAAAAGTTACAAAAAGTAATGTCCAAACTTTCGTACTAAGGGATTATATATATATTTTTACCTATTGATCATTCAACCTATGTTACCAACACATTAAAACAAAAAGATGAATAGCTGATTTCCATGCACTTGCAGTTTCAGTTTTTATTGGTATGTTATTGTAACATAACAAACACAACACTGCACGAGGTTCTTTTGGGACTCTTCCTTTTATGCAATTATCAGCTTCATGTGTTTTTGGTGGAACACTGGACGCCACTTTTTCAACCTTTAATGTTGAGTAGCTCCATTTGGACTCATGCGCACTACGGCTCACGAGAAACGATTTACCTCGGGTCCTAAAATTGTCCCGATTAACCTACCGTGAGGTTTTATTACCACGGTAATGGTAAAACCGGTTAATCTTGGCATCCCTAGTTTAAACAAAGCAGTGATGGCCACAAAAATAAATCTATTTTTCTGACAAATATTATGATCACATGATTTATGTTTATGCAGATTTTGAACATATCCAAGACCATAAACGTTTGAGATACCACTGAACGGAACAACTGCTAAACTAATAACGGATCAGATAAGAAAATGTTTGTAGAGGTCTGGAAAACAGGGATCACATGGAGACATTATTAAGTTGTTTGCACAGAATACAATCTGGCAGAGTTATCCACAATATCAGAAAGGAGGTACATTCAGCAGAATACTTTGAGCTGATTGGGCGAAGCGTTGCCAAATCCGGTTAGTAAAAAAGCACAAAGATCTTTACCATCCAAAAATGCGTAAATTGTGCATTCTACTAAAGCAGCGGCTGTCCGTCTGTCCCAGCACGTTCGCGACACCCGGATATCCCCCAAACTACAACACTGCGATTGGCCAAAACCACTGCTGGTTCGGTGTGAACGGTGAGGTGGGAGCGGTAAAAGATGGATTCTCGTGCGTTTGTGAAGAAATACCACGAGAAATCAGCTTCCAGCCAAGGTAATGGCTTTGTGATTTTCTAATTGCAACCATTCTCAGAATCAGAATAGTCTTGCTATTGTCATGGTCAATGAAAAGATTCACAGACAAGGATTTCTTTTTTTTGGTATATTCATGCAACATGAAAATAATAAACTATTCAAACATATATTGTATTGTTGGGGGACTACAGATGGAAATTAGCATGGTGCTAAATCTGGTGCAGCCATCTTTTTAATGTAATTGCACATTGTCCCTCTAAATAAACTAAATAAAGAAAATATATAAAAAATAATAAACTATAAGGGTAACTATTGTAATTTCATTGTAATTGCACTTATGATGTCAATTGCGATGAACTCTGTCCAGGGTTCCAACTATATTAAGAACAGAAAATGTAGTTTGTGGAATCAAAAAGGTTTAACATCCTCACTGTTACTCCAATGTTTTTAAACTTTAAATCCAGTTTGCCTGAATATAAACAGGAAAATGCAATGTACAAACTCCCCGCGCGCTGCTGAAGCTATGGCCAAACATCGTCAATGAGAAAAACACATAAATTGATAAAAACACATTTGCACTCATATTCATGTTGGCACATCAAAGGGACTCATTGATGTCACTGAGGATGGGCGTCCACGGCTGGAGAGATGAGCTGCTGCCTCTCATTCCCTCAAAGGGTGCAGCGATGCTCCTGATGGGCCCCGCACAAGAGCAGCCAGAGAGGGCTATAAACAGAATCACTAATGTCAGGCGGGCCGGGTGGGCTGGGCTGTTAGGTAGCGAACCAGCCAGGCAATGGGGTAGCGGCAAGGAATTGACGCCAACTCATGCTTTCCGCAGAGACCCGAGATGGGAAGGATGTAGACGAGGACTGACACAATTTTTACACAAAGTTTTACACAAGTGCTGTCAGAGAGTGCGGCATTTTGGGGTCAGATTGTGGAAGACAATGCTAACCGTGTAATTGTTCCAGGAAAAGTGAGAGCAAGGTGGGACAGGACTCCACTGAGCTGCCTGAAGACATGAAATCTACTGGTTTGGAGCCATCTCAGCATGTAACTTTAACACACAGCAGTAATTACCACTATAAAATGCACTGGGTTGAGCTAATTAGACCTGACCTGGATTAGACCTGTAGAGTACAACCACTACTGCAACACTTATTATCTGAATTACTCATCTGCCGTAAACATCTGCACTTAGTACTGAAATGTGCACATGCTAAATAATGTGCTAATGTTAGTTAACGATATCTATATGGTGGGAATCTGGTTATGGATAAGCAGTTTAAACAGATTTTATATCTTGAAGCAGAGAGCAAACACATTCTCACGAAAAACACAGATTTGTTTGATTTTGTAAAATAAATCCTTTACAATTGTTAGATGTACGGCTTTGTGCTTCATTAGGAGGCATGTTTTCCTCTGAACTACAATATCTTCACTATAATTTATTGAACTGTATGGAAACTAATGAAAAATGTGAAAGTAAAAAATAAAGTAGGGATAGGTACTGGCAGGCATACAGGAACTTATGAAATTATACCCCACATTAGCAATTGAATCATGCAGTAACTGAAATCTAATACACAAAATATAAGTGTTTATACTTAGTGTATTGAAGTATTTGTATTTCCTTTTCAATTGCAATATAGGACAAGTGTATTAGTACAGCTTCATGCAGCCAAAAAGATGTCTTTTTTTCTATGTTTGAAGGATTTCTTTAACCCTTTGATGCCCCAAATTAATTTCCAATTGTATAAAAAAATAATTCTCCTTGATTTTGCTTTCTAATGGATGCTAAATTAAGTGGAGATTTGGGGCTGTTTCTGGTCACTCTTCAAATAACTAAAAAAATATCCACCTCACGAAGTCCATTCCAATAAATAAGTTCAAGAAGTAAACGATAAGCTGCTAGATATTTGTATTTTAGCACAACTCGCCTTATTTTTGACAATCTGAGCAAAGCTGCAGCCTCAATGTGAAGAGTTGCTATTTCGTCCGAAAGGCTTCCATGGACCGGATGTGGTTCCCGCTATAACCGGTCCTATGAGAAACAAGCACTTGAAAAAGGTTCCTAGGTCTGTCTTGAATGTGCGCAAATGGGCATCAGCTGAATGCATGCATTATCTTGGCTGCAGTTCCAGAGGAAACTTAATGATGCAAATGTGCATCTCTGGACGCTAAGGGGTTAAAATCTGAATAAAACTTAGGCACGAGACCATATTTGCACTAAATGTGCTTATATTTTCTTATGTATATGGAATAGTTATACATTTATAGCTCCAGGCAAGTGCTCAGTGCCAACTATGCCATTTCTGTGGTCGCTCGCAATCTGCTGCTAATTGAACAGTGCTACTAAAATGATGTTGATGTGTTTGCCTTTGAAGAGAAAAAAAATGTTTAAAAACTATAACTCTAGTCAAAAATGCTGGCCGCTGTTGACACAGTGCTTGGCTGCAAAAATATTTGTGCGCTCACATTCGGATTACCTGCAGCAAATACAACACTGAACGTCGTCAGTGTGAGAGCCCTGTACACTGTCGCTCTGTTGCTGCCTCGCCTCACCTCGATCCCCCACCCAATCCTGCTGAAATCTGCCTGAAAAGCATGCCGCATGGATGGGTGCAAGTGTGCAAACGCATAGACACATAGCGGAGGTGAATGACATGCTAAGTGCTAACCTGCTGAAAAGACACCTCTAGACAAATAGAGCTTGCTTGTGCAGGGAGAGGCTCCTTTATGTGGCCGGACAATGCGCATGTTGACTTTTCTTTGTCCGTTAGTTTTAAGGACTAAACTTAGAAAAAGGAATAAAAAGTCACAAAGGTGTGCTTTTGTAACTTCTGGCATGCCCAGGCCTATTCAAACTTGCCTTTCACTTTTCACCAGAACAAAAGCATACAATTATAAATGCCCTGTGTGTCTTGGTAACAATATGATGGCAAACGTTGGACACGAAAGATCTAACTTATCATCGAAACATAATAATTCTGGACTCTTGTTTCAAAGTTATGACAATAAATCCCACATTTGTACTGTCTAGATATTTAGAAGTGTATGAATAATTTAATGGCAGATTCTGATTTGATGATATAGTTTTGTCAAAAGTGCACAACATCTTATAATACTGAATTTGTCAGTGCTGTCATACATTTAAAATCATGCAACCTTTCCTCATTAAACCCATTTTTCACCAATTTCGGAGAGCATAAGTTTGTGTGAAAGTGTGTTTTTTTGTGTTTTTTTCTCGTATTCTGCATAGCTCTTCTTCCTTACACACGTTTAAACCACTCAGCAATCCTTCCGTTCACATAGTAATTTATGGAGATATATTACAGCAGCTAACCTGGGTCTCGCTCACTCGCTAACTCTCACACATAAGAGGCATTTGGCCCTTCGGTGATGATGATGATGTACTAACAGAGTTATCTAAAGTGCTGATGAGGCTGACAGGAGGTGACAAACACACGGTATCCTCCAACCAATTAGATCTGGCACCAGTCTGTCACTATAAACAAGGACAATGTGCTCATAATCTCATCAGAGCATAGACAAATAACGCATTGAGTGACTTTAGCATAGCTTGCTGCAACATCTCTTGAACAGAACCCTCCTCCTTCTCTCAGTGGATTACAGGGGAATGTCATCCCAGAGCAGGCTTTAAATCAGTTATGTCTGGCCCTCGGGGAAAGTGCGCGCTGATCGCATATGGGCCTGTCTCTTGTTGCTCATGATAGGGTTGCCACATCCAAATTTAAATGTCGGGCCTCAAATCCTTCAACACGCAGCACATTTCATTGACTCTTCTCAAGGAATGAATTCTTAACACCATGTTCCCCGCAAAACTGATGTGTGGTATGTGAAGGCGTGAGGAGTTGTAAAATGATACGTGAAGGAAATGTGGAAAAAAAGAAAGAAAAAATCTCCAGACACATTGTTGTCACTGTAATTACAAAAATATTTACGTTGACCTAAAGCTATGAACATGAGCTGTGCACCTGGAAGTGGAAGCAGCACATTCTGCTGTTCGGTGTTAATCACATGATGTGTTTGAGAGACATAGCATCAATATGTCTCATTCAGCGCAGCTACATACCACACTTATAGCACTAATCTATCATTCCCAGCGCAGCCTTCCAAAAGAGAACCTACATGTCTGGAGAGCAGCAAGGAGAGATCAGATCATAATTTAACTGGAAGGGGAATTCACCTTGACGGACCATAAGTATGTTCTGCAGAATTAGCAAATGCTTGGCACCATGCATCACGACAAAATCAGCAAATATGGCAACCAGGACAGCAAAGAAATTGAAAGAGCCTTTAGTTTTCTGCATGAAGTCACTCTGATGTTGATTGGCTGAATATCACAATTAGCAATTCACAAAGACTACTAGTATTTTAGCGATACCGATACCTGAACGATACCTGAACCTGAACTTTTTCTGATACCTATACTAAATTATTTGTCATCTACACAAACAAGTAAACATCTAGATAAGTCTAAATGACCCAAATTCATCTTATTTATCTAAATTTGAGCTGTTTTGACGAGTTAAGTAACCACTTCTTCCAAGGAGTTTTTCCACTTGTTACAATAGATTTCTACTTATATCCCCTTTTATTTACATTTAATTGCCAATGGGGTAAGATAAGAAAATTGTCCTTGTCCTTTTGGCAGTTTTATTTTCCTAATTCAAGCGAGATTACCTTAGAATCAGTAAAAAATTGTCATGAAAGAAACCAAATAATGTAGATGACAGTAGTAAATATGTCTAATCTAGACAAAACTGCTCTAAACAAGGCTAATATTCTAAAATCAAGTCATTTATACTTGTACTTCATTTTAGTTTTGTGTAGAACCATAAAACAGAACAATAACGGCCATTTATTCAATAAAATACTGTTTATTTGAGTGTTTTTATCATTTATTTGAGCTGAAACACCTAAGTCACTTTCTTTAGTGCAGTCTCAAAACCCACCAGGCAGACAAATTTGCTTTCTAAGGATTTTTTTTTTGTTCGGTACCAATTCATGTCCTTGCTCAAATGTTAAATTGCAAATCTAATGGTAATAAAAAACACAGTTAGATATTTTCACAAATTCATTGAGTACTATTCGAGATCTCAGACAATGAAAGTCATATTGTTACGGCTACATTCAAAATTATTAGGATTCATCGTCCAAATCTATTAAACAACTTTTATAACAGTGAAAAAAAAAAGGAAATCGCTACCCAAAGCCCAAAAATACCCTGTAACACCCAGCCCACATATGTTCTGGGTCTTATCCACAGGTGTAAACAAGACAAACTACCAGGGCATAAAAAGCCCAGCAGCCCATCAATCACGGCCATAACTGACACTAAGCCGAGAGCAGTGTGCAATATGCAGCAGACCTTAAGACATGTCCTAAGTATGCCAGCCATTGTCCGCCTGCTTGTTAGCTGCCACGGTGCTGATTGACACTGGCAGTGCACCGTGTCCCAATGACCTCATTACTTTCTCTTAAATATGGGGATTAAAATGCTAAAATTTTTAATCCCCGGCATTCATTATTCTGCTACTTTGCCGCGAGCAACAGTGTCAGATGTTTTAATTTTAAACTTTGCTTTGCACAGGACAAAAAGCGTGCATAAGAGGCTTTCCTCGTCAACAGAATAATACGGGCAAAACAAAGCTTTACAAGATAATAACGCTGCCAAGAGCCTGCTTCAAACCAGAGAATGCGGCTCAGAGATGTGGCAAAATAAACAGCTACATATTGAAACTGCTGAGAGGTGAAGGAAAAGCAAATGCATTGTCTTTTGACCTCAACGTTATTTTAAACTTCACTTTTTTTTACCTAAAATGTGCAAATGATGAAAATAGTAACGCATTCTCACTGCCCTAGGGGTGTTGTTGCTTATAAACTTTGACATGAAGAACTTATTTAAAGTCTCAGAAACAGGAAACTAATTCTACATGCAATAAGACATAACAACTGTAATTATGGCACAACATATAGTATATTACTTGTGTCGTAAACAAATATTACATGCTTATAAAGTGATTCTCTTCACCAGAATATTCAGCCACATCGCAGCACATAGTATGGCACCTACATTTCAACACCTCGCGTGAGTAGAGTAGCCATTTAGTTAATGAGCCTCAATGGAGACCTCCAATGAAGCCATCAAGACTGCTCAGAATAACAATGGCCAACTAACGCCTTTCTAATTGAATGGAAGGTAGAGAAGAGGTGGTGCTGGGAGTGGGTCCGGGCTGTGAAAGGAGGACAGAAAAGCAGAGAGGTGGGGCAGTGGTGGTGAAGACGAGGGAGGGAGGGAAGGGGGGTAGGGGGGTCTTTTCAGTGGGATGCTTGCCAGGCCCTAACGAAAGTCCTTGTTTTGGGGGGATGTGACACAGATTGGGGGATGGACTAACTCCGGGGAACACAGCTCTCCTGCAGGGATTATTTTAAGGAAGTTTACTCAGTCCCATTTAAAGAGTGTGGCAGACTTTTTTTTTGAGTAGCACAATAGAGTTTGCTTTCTGAAAAATTAAAACTACAAACTTTTTACGGCTCTACAAATGTTAACTTTATTATCTCAGGGGGAATTTTATGCAAAGTCACATTTGGAGTGAACGTTATTGTGCACTGATGATCATCTGCGGTGTTACATTGCAAACAGCTGTCAAAGACAATGCCTCCCTTGTATGTCAAAGCAAGGTATTACAATGTTGTTATTGTGGGACATATCAACAACATCTAGCTTTTACACTATAACTTAACATAAGGAACCAGTTCACTGGGTAAATTCTGACCGATCAGCGCATCTGGAATGATAGGTTTTGGGGAAAAAATATCTGGGCTAAGGTTTTCAGCCTTGAGCGAGGACTGACATGTCATAAATAATCCCATGTGAAAAAAGTGAACGTGTGTGAACTTTCAGACAAAGGAGAAGTTGTCAAATGCTGGCCCCATGTAGTGTGGGTGGTAGGAAGAAATGTATATCCCCCCAAAAAAACAAAGAAGTAGTTAGTACTCCTTAAGAGACCACTTGGAGGGAATATGGCGGACTGGCTGCGTGCACAAGGAACTTTTACGCACGGTCCAAACTTTAAAAAATGCACAAAAAAAAAAAGACTCGTAAAACACAAAGCAGGAATGACATGCAACACAGGGAACTTACTGTTCGTGCGCTGGGAGACAGGGAGCCATTGGATAGGTATGGGTTGGTGATGTCTGGTATCATAAGAAACGGGTAGCCTGGGTAGTGCGGGCTCTTGAAAAAGCCACCATCTTGCTGTCGCCTTAGTGCTGCACACATGAAATACATAAGCTTCAACAATGCACAAAAAAAAAGTTTACAGGGCATAATCAGACCAGTTTACCTTCAGTGAAGTAGTCTCTCGTCCTCTCGTACGCATCCAAGTCTGGTCGTGTCCGGGGGCGCCTCTCTGCCTGCTAACAACATCAACAAAAGTAAAGGCACAAACTTTTCCAAACACAAGCGCCATTCAAAACAACTCGACAAATGTTGCACGTGTTGCGCCTTACCTCGGAGTCCGACGAGCTACTGTTGTTTTCCGACTCGTTTACAAGAGAGGACTTTACATCATCCAAGTCCCTTTCAGCCGACACGTTCTCCGAAATCTTCTCCTCTTGCTCTCCTTCGTCTTTGAAGGAAATCATTTCATCGTTCGCCCCCAAATCATCCCCACCGCCTCCGTTTAACTGTGGCATTCTTGCACCAAAGAGTTTCAAGTTTGGTACGACGAGAAAACGCGCAAAGTCACTACTAATAGGCAGAGTAGTCCAAATGAGTCGAAAGTGGGGGAAACTAGCTACAATAAGCTCGACATGTTTCTCAAAACTCCGCGTTCATCCTCTGTAAATGGCTCCAAGTCCCATGGCGAGATGGCGAGTTAGCCAGAAGTAATCCACTCGAAAAGTCGCATACACGCTGGGAGTAGAACTGTCTGGAGACTCGGTGACCGGATGAGCAAAAAAAACTTGGCAAAGTTTCGCTGTGTCCCCCCCTCGCTGCTGCTTGCGGACAACTTGTGGCCACTTCGAGCGCCTGTCTCTCTCCTCGTTTTGCGCTGCTCAAGAATCTCCCCAACAGCACACCATTGGACAACATGAACTACAGTCCAGAGCAAAACGAGTGGCTAAGCAAAACCAAGAAATACATCCGTTTTCACGTTCTGAAATCCATGTGCGCGCAAAACAAGGGGGGGGGGGGCAAAACAACAAAACGGCGCCCAGAAGTTCAAACCCAAAAAATAAAAGCTAAAATAACAAAAACGGAAACAAAAGTAGGATTTAAATGCTCAGCTGAACGACGCTTTGACCCTTTCCCTCCACATTGCTGCCGGGAATGCGCCCTGAAAATTACTTGGGTTGTTCGAGTGGAAGAAAATGCACGGCCCGTACGTAGAGGAGGAGTTAGCGCTGAAAACCGACACTTCATTCAGAGCCACCAATGATCGGCTATTCTTAACCCTGAAGCCACCACACAGTACACCACCTAGAGCGCGCAGAGTGACCCGCAGCTTAATACAGTCACACAGGCGCATGTAACTTAAAGGAGTAGAGTAACAACTTATTCTTTTGTCATTTTTTATTTATTTACATAATGTATAAATAAATAAATACATGGGAAATATAGTTGTGATGCAATGTGGAGCAAATTTGCATCCAAAAGGTCCACACGACCCCAGTTACCACAGCAAAAATACAATAATATAATTTGTTTAGCCAGTTTTCAATTCAATTCTACATTAAAAAAAAAAAAAACTAAGCTTGTTGTTTTAAGCAGCTGTGTGCACAAACGTCCCCTCTATCCCCCACAAGTGTAAAATTATGAATTGCCACTGTAAGTTGTAAATACCGTCTGTCCATCTGATTTATAGAAAACCACACAAGCCACGCTGCCTACCAATGTGTTAAAATGGCAGCCTGGTTTTACTGAGAAAATCTTAATTACATGCTACCAGCAGTAAAATTACACGTCTGGAACAATAGTTTTAGGAAGACAAAGCGCAGCTACACCTGGTATAAGCGTGGTGCATTATGGTACGCACACCTCCTGTGCGAGTGAGCGGATCGGCCCCTGACACATGCACTAAAAGACACTGTGATTATTGTTGACTTCGGTGGTATGATTGAAGGCAGAGTTTTGCAAGAGGAGTTGGGGAAAACAGGAAGTGCGTCAGTTTTTTTTTTTCTGTCTTATGTACTGCTGCTCCAATGTGTTACAGGATTATTCATTTCATATACAGTACTATGGTATTTTTTTTAATTGGCTATGATAAAAAAAATAAAAAACGGCAACTTCTTCACATTTCCCAGTTGGACACAGATTTGACCACACAACCTTGACGCACAATTATGATAAAACACTCAAAAAAGCAGTCCCAAGCCTGCATAAATAAGGATCTCAAACGCATCATGGGGAAAAGCAGTTTGATTTTTTAGTCACGTTCACGTTATTGGATGGTAATGATTTGTAACAACAAAAAGAGAACATTAAAAAGGAGCAACATGTGAAATTATGGAAATTGAGGGTGTAACAGTTCATTTAGTTGTAACCCAAGTACGTACAAACACTCAAGTCAAAGTTTTATGGATATTGCAATGTAGTTGGTCTGGCTCACCATTCTTAGCACAAGTCTGTGGACCTTTCTTTACCTCTGATGCAATTTGACAGGCTTCCCCTGTTTGGGCAAGAAGTCATTGATGTGTTGGAGTGCATGTCAGCAGGCTGAGGGCTGACTGACAATCCTGCAGTGTCTCTGTGGGCCTCATTAGATCCTCACTCCTGGGTATGTATGCGAGCGAGTGTGTGTTTGTATGCAGTTAAATGTAGCATACAGTCCATCCCTGTGCATGCTCCGCACTTATGGACAGTAGGGCTCTGTTCACTATTGCATGTGTGCACAAACTAGTGTAGATTTGCCCCGCAGGCTACACACCATTGTTATCTTAGCTGGAGGAGTATGCAGACAATGTCAACAACGTATCATTTCCATATGATGCATGCAGACACCTTTAGTCATATACTTCAACATTTCCGGTTAAGAACTAGTATTTTAATAGCACTCAGTCAACACACAGTAACATCTACGTATACTAAAAATCATATTCAATAATTAAATAAAAAAACATTCAACATTTTGCATTTAAAGTTACAACTAAGCCGTGTATCAAGGCTTTGGACCAGCACAAAGAGCAGATTGCCAGTCGCCCTACTGGCTGGGTCCACGGTCTATACGGCAAATAAAATATTTAACGTAGAAAAAATAATGAGCATTTGTCAAACAAGGCTGTCTCTTCAACAGACACTTCTCACACACACTTCACTTTCAGCAGTGTGCTACCAGGCACCGCTGGCATGTTGTGAACCCAGTGTTGTTCACAGCAGGCATCGCAGCACGGTGAGATATGACACATATGCCACAAATAAAAGGCATACCTTGCAAACAAGTGTATCTAGAATGTAATCTTTTACCAATATATGTAAACAATCTGCGTGTAGAATAGGGAATGGTGCAATAGTTAGTTTAGAGTTGATATAGGGATTGGCTGAAGGCTGAAAATGTTTCTTTTTTTCTTCTTCTTAGATAGCTTTCCAATAGAGCTCTTGTGAGTTGTTACTAGTTTTCTATGATTATCAAATGTGGCCCAAGAGGGGAACAGAGGGCATTCTAAATGTATAATGATGAGTTATAATAGCACAATATGTTGAAAGTTGATAGCTCTGTGATTAAGCTACAATATATTTCTACTATATAACTATTACTATGTGTACAGTCTAATCAATATGTACTTTGAAATAATACAGTTTCTCATAATGGCATTCTTGACGAGTTTTGACACTTAAGTGCTCCGCCAGCATATTTCTACATTCTGCTTCCCCACTTGCCTACCTTGTTAGAGCGGCAGTGGCTTTAACTGGGAGTTGATGGCGGGTCAGGAGAGATGCGAACAGCCACAATCTTAGCCCCGGGGCAGATCGACTGGTGGCCAGCAAATGTATTCACACAGAGCTGTCCCTGCATCTGCCTCGCTTTGAAGTTGCTCTCTCAGCTCCAGCTCGTCGTACGTGACTGTGTGTTCATTTCTGTGCACACTAAAGAGGCACTGGTGAATCGGACATGAGCCACGTACACACACACAGGCACACACACACGGGGACTGTGTGTGTGCGTGTGTGTGGAGCAGTTTTGTGCATGTTAGTTGCTGTGTATTGGAGAGGGGGTACAAGAGAGGAATGGAAGATACACTGTGCCGATCCATGCTTGCTTTGGAGAATTCAAGGTCATTCTTTCATGTTTTGCCAAGCGCTGGTCAATCCATTTCCAATCAAAGTGATGCCTAATTCAGCACTAATTTCTCCTTCTCATCACGTTTTACGGTCCTGTTTCTAGGGCATTATCCTGTCTAAATCTCTAGTCTGTCGTAGTTTATTATATATGTTTTACCAGGCCGAACCCACTATGCCAAGTTCTCTTTTATCCAAGCTGTTAAAGAGTGCCCAGGACATTTCAGAAGACTAATTTTCTCCGTGTCAGATCACTGTAAGAGGTGGAATATGTAGCCGTGTAGTAAAGCTTTTAAAAAGTAAATTTAATAACCTTAAATGTGTGTAAATTAGGGATGTTCCGATACCAATACTGGTATTGTCTACTGGTGTTTTTCTGGGCTCTGCAGACACTAAAACCTCTAATGATCACAACATAATATACATTTGTGTTTCCTTTTTTGCCTTCATTTAATCCTTAGAGTGGAAACAGAACATTGACAGAATACATTTTATATGCAGAATGAGCCATATGCAATGGGCTTTGGCATCTTTTTACAGACTTTTGTTAGCGTTTTTATTTACACTGTGGTATCTGGAGTAGTACTTGGTATCGGCGACTACTCAGGGCATCGGATTGGATGAGAAAAAAGGGTATCGGAACAACACTAGTGTAAATGCCTTTTTTTGTCATGTTTAACTACATTAATATGAGACAATTTGGGTTCTTCCCATGATCAAAAGTGGATAATGATTCTTATTCTAAAAACTGATAATACAGTAGTACATCAACATTATGTAGTGCCTTTGTTGAATACTCAGAGATGCTTAAAAGTTCATTTCGATGTCGAAATAAGGGAATGCACTTGTCTCACTAAGCCTCAATACACGCCCATGCAGTAGGCCTGTACTGTATATACCTTGTAATGTACACCGTATTTTGCATCACCTCTGCAGGAGATTAGCTCAGCGCCTCAGTCATCGCACAAAGTCTAGTTAGGAGTGTCCCATGCAATCGTGGATCTCACCAAAATAACCTCATATCCGCTTTAATCCACAGAAAGGTCCCGTTTCCAGGCTGGTATGGGCGTATGTGGCATTTAACACTGCAAGGATATGATTAGATGACAGTTTTTACAGTCTACAGGGTGTAACTGAAACACTAAACTGCAAAATAAGGACTATGCTGCAAAGTTTGATTCTTGCCTTTCTGTTTTCTCTCGTGTTGTGTTGCATTTGTAGTGTTCCTTTTCAAGACTGAGACAAAAGGGTTAGTTTGCACATCTTACACTTAACACCTTACTGGCATGTACATTTCTACAAAACACTGGTAATGGCTCTTCAACATTACATGGTCAAGGCTTCATACTATTATAAAGTCTCCACACATCAAAGACAGGTGCATATTTGTAACTGGTTGCTAAGAAGTGCAAACTCACTGCTCTTGACTGACATACAGTGCATGTGCATGTTGTTCCCTATTGAAGGAGGATGCTTTTAAGGAGCATTATTTCTGAGAACTTCAAAGCCTGTGCCAAAAGCACTCTCCCTTTTGGAGTGTGGCATGGACTGAAAATGTACTTGTATTTTTCCAAATGGACAGGACGAGGCCCTGGTTGATTCCAAGCTGATGTTGATGTGGACTTTGTTTTCCGTGTGATTTATAGAATCAATCGCAATCAATTACATTTATGATTTATAGGTGTTATATTGGATAAAAATCTGTCCATGTGAATAGTGCATTAGGCTGGGCAATTGCTCGGATAGTGAATGGTTGGTGGTTCAATCCCTGCAACCAACATTACATACCGACTAAAGTGATCATTTAAAGGCACTATACCTGATTTTTCATAAATTTTAAAATTACAAATAATGAAAGAGGGAGAGAGTAAAATAAATTGATAGTTGTGGTCCAAACACATTCCTAACTTTCCTAACACATTTCTAAAATTCCATTTATTCTTAGAGATGAGTTTATGAGCACATTTTACAACTGGCGTGGTGACTTTTCAGGGCCACAGTCACAGAAATGCTAAAAAACTAGCCTAAACCCCATTTAATGTAAATGTATTCAATGCTTTATATTTAGATGCACAGTATTCTTTCCACAAATGTTTGAGTTTGCAATATACTAAAGGAAAAATAATAATAATTTAATTCCACTACTAGGAAAAAATCAGGTATACTCCCTTTAATTGGCGATGATATAAGGAGGGCATAAAGCGATGTATGGATGAACTTTGCTGCTACACTTACCGCCCCTGTTAAACCCAGAAAATGACAGTGACATAATGTACTACTATTACTAAACAATGCAGTACAAGCAAAGATAGAGAAAGGTAAATGCACAAGTAGTAGTATTTCTTTGCGCGAAGCTGCTGCTTTTACAACTTTTATACCTCACTAAGAAAATGATACACAAAAAAAAACAAAGTTCTAAAATGGAAGCCTCTCTATATACTGTACAAATGTTGCTGTTGAGGCTTCATATCTGAACAAGGAATTACTGTTCTGGGTGGAGACTAGCCAATGTTAACAAGCCATAATTTCTTGGGAAACACTGTACCTTCAGGTGTACAATACTTAGCATTTAGCTTCATAAAGTCCACTCAATGTGAACCTTCCCAGATTCAGCAGGTTTTATTGATCCAGTTAACGTTTCCTTTAAAAGCCTGTGTTTTCTCAGCTGAGGACATTGTATGACTCTACAGAGGATCACAAACAATGATGTAAGCCCATTCAAAAGCCTGTTGACTTTACTTAATCCATGCACCAGATTTTTTATGAGCATTACGCAAATGACATAGTTTGCATTAAGTGTGAAGTGTACGGTCCCGTGGAGGCATGCCCTGCTGCGGACAGCTGGAGGTAACTGGAGCCCCTCAGTCACTTATCAGCGCTGGCATCCCCTCCATTTCCCATAGCCATCTTCAGACGGGAAGAATCCCACCATTGTTTTCATGTCTGTGGGCCCAGTGTTAACTCAGCGAGGCCCGCTTGATTGTTGCGTAGATATTAAGGAAAATGGTAGATTTGTCTTTGTCCATATAACTGCTCTTGTGTCTTGTGACATCCAGGATTTCTAGTGTGTGAATATTTCCAGTGCATTTGTGTATAGAAGGCCACTTGTGCAGTTTTTTAGTTTAGGCTGGGATTGTTTTCATTGTGCCCGGTATTTGCCCTACATGTTATTTTTTATCGTCCTCGTTAAGTCATTATTCCAGATGGGATTCATACAAAGTTTGGCATTATAGTTCTAGGTTTTACTACAAGGTCAATTTGTCCCAAATGTCTCTCATGTACCTGTATGACTGCATAATATCTATGTGAACCATGAAAAAATGTATAGAACTTTAAGTTGTGCTAAAAATGTTTTAGAGGTAATATTATTTATAGAGGGCTGTTCTTCTGAACCAATGGGTAACATAAGTCAGCTTGAGCAACTGCACCTGCCCATATGTCAACAACAGGCTCTCGAACACAAACTTTAGAAAAAGAAGTGGCTTTCACACCAATGGCCAATGGCTGAATGTGCTTTGCGTTCCCTCCATACAACAATGAGCACATTAGTCCCCACAGACCCTCAGACTCTAGAGGCCTGCTGTGTACCTTCAGATTATCTCCTCACTGCCGCTTTATACATACAAGCTTATAGGACTTCCTCACGTCCTCTTGTTTTTGAGCCGTGTGCTTCCAGGATGCTTTGGGCCTGTCTGTTTTACACATAGACGCAGGATTCCCCCATGGGGGCTGTTACGAGGTTACAGGGGGGTAGTAAAAGGGTCAGAGAGAAACTGTCAGTCTATTTCCTTTCTCTGGCCTTGGGAAACTGCACCACAGTCTTTTGCATATTTTTAGAGTCCTTGCTGGTTTTTGTCCGTGAAGAAGATGCACTTATTCCCATTCCACTGAGAGTTTCATTTTTCGCATGCTCTATTTATGTATTAGTGTGTGTGCAAGACTTTTCCTTGTATAGCTATAGGATCACTATCTCCAGCACACAAGAGTAATGCACGGGTCTGGAAACCATCATGTTTATGTGTTGGTGCGACGCACTGCTGGTGGTGGCCCCCTGTGTCTGCAGCTGCCACAGGGTAGAGCTGCTACGCCTTTAAAACGTCCGTATTAAAGAGGGCCATAATGGTTGATATGAATCACACCAGCCATGTGTACAGAGTGCTCCAAAACAATAAATGCACAGTGTTTTCAATAGTAACACCCAAGTATGTAAAAACGAAAAACTATATTAACTGCAATCATGGGTGAAAGTCTACTTTTACACACTACAGTTACTCAAGTAAGAGAATATCTCCTATTTTCAATGTTTAGTGTGTAATAAAGATCACATTGAACTACATAAGTCTGTGCTGCAGCCTGGATTACTTTGCTCACTGACATGTCATACCTGCTTCTCCACATTTCTGCGGACATCAGTCTGTCCTGAAACTCTATGAGCCGAGACACTCATTCCTTTTGGAGAATATAATAGACAAAGTGAGTGTAATATCTGGATTATGTGGTGTTGTTATAGCTGCATTACATATGTTACTTTACCCCCAATTACTTATGTACGTTACTTTACCCCCAATAGTGGAAAGTACTACTGCAACTTCTAGCACTTATACATACAGTATATGCAGAATAAATACTAATACCATCATTTGACAATATGAAATTGAGATGAAATTGTATTTTGTTCAATGGTGAATCTGGTCTCTGAAAAAAGGTTGCCTATAATAAAGCACTTAAGCTGCTTTCCTCAGACTTATATTTCTTTGTCATCAAATTCAACAATGCACTAACAATTCTGTGAATGGATGGAAATGAGCCAATAAAAATAAGTAATTTCTGTTTTGTTTTGGCCCACTCCTCTGCAAAGCCTGAGTCTGAGTCTGCAGCTGCAGAATACCGTGGAAAACAAACACAGTTGTGCAGCTGGGCTCCTCAAGAAGACAGCAGCAAAACAGGGAATTTTAATCCTGTACTTTTCCTCTGGCACCACTCACATTTATTTGGTCATAAAGAGAGGGAAAGCACCACGCAATTTGAGATGAACTGCTATGTAAGAGTGCAGGCAGATATAGCCCTGTTGTACAAATAGAGAAAAGGCGTCTTCTGAAGGCGGCTGTTTAAATGTCATTTCAGTAGTTCAATTATTCATGAAACAAACCTGTATCAGTCCAAAGTCAGGTATCTTAAAAGGATTCACAAATATTTGTGATGCCGATCCTGGCAAGGATTTTGCAGCGATAAGAGTCGAGATGTCCAAGAAATAATAAGCTATACATTCGAGTTGGCAAATTGAGGAACATGCTATACCTACTAGTTATAAAACTACATATTTGCAAATTGCAGGAAAAATGTGTACGAGGTAAGTTAAAATGTTCAGTCAACCGAGAATGAAGCAAATACTCCAATCAATGAGAGGTATTTTAAAGTCCATAGCCCGCTATTGCTCCAAGTGTTAAAAAAAAAAAAAATCATCAAAGGTGCTCTTCTTAATATTGCATGTAAAAAAAAAACCTCACCACATTTTTAGTCATAAAGCGGAGGGTTTCATTTAGACAGTAGGTATGCATAGGGAAGTGCTGAGCTCATCAGTGCTGCTAAATATGACTTTCTACACTTAGATGCCACGTGAACCCAAGAAGGGGTCCTCAAAGTTGAGTCACTGACCCAGCACAAAGTACACAGTGTATGGCAGCTTCCCAATAATAAAGTTGCCAAAAAATCTCTATGTACAATGAAGATTTGCCATTCCAAATGAGTGTTGAGATACAGTGTTTGTCCAGAGCAAAGAAAGTGGAATACATTGAAATAAATATATGGTAAGATGGTAATTTTCACAGGTTTCATTGTCAACCGTGACAATGGCAAATGATGAGTGAATGATCTTTATCTTTAAAGTGGAATTAGATGAAATTGAAAAAAGAATGTCAACTATATCCTTAATTATTAGGCCCATCATAAAGGTGTAGCATAATCACGGTTGTATCCCATCTACACTATACTAATCCAGCACATGTCTCTCATTCATTCCCTCAAGTGTGATGAAAAACAAACTATGAGGAGAGCCTCAAACCAACTCCAGCTGTCACATCGCTGCTCCAGTCCAAGTCTAACCTGATATGACGGGGCGCAGTGAGGTGAGGGTCAGGCCTCAGGGAGGGTAAGGAACATGTAACTCAAACTCAGGGCTTTATATTCATAATTGCCTTTGGTTGAAAGGTGAAGATTGCCATGTTCTGCGCCCATTGTCTCTCATGTTACTTCTATTAACTTCTAACTTTACATAATTCTCTGGTTTTCACCCAACTTTTTACATAATCCCATGCATACTCTTTGAAACCAACAAGGTGTAATTCATCGTAGGCCAGGATTCTTCAGTCTTCATTTGTACTTTGTAGTTGAAGTGTAGGACGTTTCGATCTTAGTCCAAAGATCTTCCTCAGCGATCTTACAGGTGTAATACAGTACATTTATTATTATTTTATTTATTGATTCCAGCATCAGTGCATCAGACTAAATACAATAAAGATATACTTATATATTGCCTTTGGTATGATTTCCATTATTAAAGAAGCTCTTATGTGAAAGATGCTCAAAAGGAGTAGGAAAGTTTTTAACTTTTAACACCCTACCCCTCTTGCACGATCTAATGACGTTAAATGATGTTAATGAATTCAATAGCAGCCTAACAATATGCACATGGAAGAAACCAGCAACATGCTTTAAGAGATTTTAATATGTATTAGCCCAGAACAATAAAGGCTTTTTAGAAAATGTAAATAGAGAATTATAATGTGGGAGCCTTTGTACTTCGTTTTTTCTTCTCTTAAGACGTCTTCCTTATATTTCATTTTAAAATGGATTATGTTTTGGCAAAGGTTTCATTACATTTAAATTATTTATTGATTTTGGTTTGAAAAAGAGCTCACATTTCAAGCTTAAAGGTGCATTGTGGAACTTTTCATTTGAAAAACAAACAAACAAACCTGATAATTAGTACATATTTGACCATGGTGACCTGCTGAGCATGGCACCTTTACTTTTAGTTACTTCTAGTGTCATAAAGACCGCTTTATGACACTCCAGGACAAAACATTTGTATGGTTTTTGGAAGGTTTCCACAGTGTAATTGTCACTATAAGTCATAATATTGTTCTTATTCCCACACAGCACAATATTACAATATATAATGCAATGTCCTGTATTTCAGAAAGTTGTGAATTATCCTTTTAAACAGTGGTTAGAAAAGCTCCATGAAAAGATGTGTGGAGAATAGATACAGTACTTTGTCCATTCTACGACTGGGTTTTGATACTTAGTGGTTAGGACATCATAAAGAAAATACTATTCCTAGACTCACATGATGTATTGCAATTTTCCCACTAAGAAATTAGAGTGAAGAAGCGCTCGGAGCTATAACAAAAACACACAAAGTTTGATTGAAAACTCAATTTTTTAAGCATGAATGAAATCAACATTAACATACGCACAATCCTCCCAGAAACCTAATGACCTATCTTCGGGTTGAAATGTGGGGGGTGATTTTGTTCTCCATCGAACCTCAAATCCAGCCACTTGCATCCTTTTTTTTTGGGCGCTTGGGAGCATCCTGTGACCTTTGGCCCTTCGGACAATGGAGGCCAGGACGTTTCCCTGTCAATGGTGATGGAGCCAACAACAGGAACATGAGGGTGCTCATGGGAAACAAACTGTTTATTGTGTGGCAGGATGGACGCCCCCTGTGCCCCACTCACTCCTTTCACACAAATACACGCGCATTACCGTTACATCTCCGCTGATAAAACTGCAACAGGTGTCCACTGGGGAACTTTTAGCCTCTGTCCTGAGAATTTTAAATCATTTTGCACATTTATTTGGATGCTCTAACGTTCTCTCTCCCAAACACACACATATTTTGACATATTTTAGCAATTCCTTCACTTACTCTTCTGATTATTTATATTACATGTTGTGGATACTAGAACCTATTCTAGTAACTTTGTGTTCTTAGCAGTGTTCAGCGAGTGACAGGGCTGACACTTGTTGGATATGCTCTCTTTCATCTTTACTGTATGTTTTGTGGCTGAATAGAAGAACCGTACTATGTCCATGAACTACAGAGGAACTTGGACATGAAGCCGATGTCGGGGGAGGGGTTGGGGCATAGCATGTTTTTCATTGTGAGTTGTAGAGGTCTTTTTCATTATTATTATTATTATTATTATCATCTTGCATATTAATATGTTCTGTTCATAATGCCAGGATTAAACACCTGTATGGGATTTTTCACTTGTTTGTACAGTTCACTTTCTTATGTGCCAGAAAATTTTTGCTAAGTGTGCTTTATCTCTCTCTCTCTCTGTCTCTCTCTCTTGCTTGTGCTGCCTAAGAGGTTTATATATAGTAAGTAACTTTCTATTTGATAAGAGTACCAAGCCATTTGTTAGCGCTGCCACTACCTCTGTTTAGAAGGAAATCCCTCTTTTGTCTTTCAAGGAAACTCAACAAACTGGGAAAACGTGAATTTGTCATCAGAACTGCAACAGCTGGAATGCATCGGATTATGAAAAGTCACACTATTAGTCAACATTGGTTATTACCAATGCTCCAGAGAATGCTCATTGCGAGAACAGCACAATAAAACAGTTTGCAATGCTGTCAATCACCAAGTTGCACGTATGATGCACAACACAGAGACAGAGGGCTTGTGGAATTTCTTTTTAAGTGTTTAAACCCAAAGGATTTGAGGTTCTCGATGACTACATGGGTGTTGGTGTCAATGCTCTTCACATAATGCACATCTGATATTTGTGGGCCCCATATACTTAGACTCAAATGTTACTTATTTACGTAGAAAGACACTTTTATACAAATTGTTATGAATGATTGACATGGAACGATGACATCCAGGATAGTCAGTGCTAAGCTAAGGAAATGAGCCGTGAAACGCTGATTGCCCCAAACATAATGACCTTTTTCCAGTTGCTTAACTCCTATATTATTTGATTGTGCAGAGTGCTGACTTCACTGCAGACAGAGCACATTTTTAGTGTATAATCAAATCAAGGCCATTGATACAAGGAGTGAACAAATATCTCTTACTTCATGCGAACAAAAGATCTTTGTTGAATGGAAAAGGCTCAGAAAGCTAATAGGCTACATGACCAGAGGTAAAGCACCTCTGGGAATGTGAGCCCAGCTTGTGCTCAGCATTAAATGGTTGCCGTTTTATTGAATAATTAGACATTATCACAACTTTAAGTTAATTTGGAAAATAACTTTTGCCATAATGTTCATTGTCATAACCGCCATGGGAAAGGTATTCCAGTTGTGAGTTTCTGCATGGGCTCAGACCCTTTAAGACACACGTAATACAGTTTTCCATTTTAAAAAAACTAAACAAAGACTGATCAGTGAAGTCTGCTGAGTCCACAGTTTCAAATGACAACTACAGGCAATTTACCTCGTGTGACATGCCAACCAGCTCCACACCCACATATCATCCATGTCCTGACATCTTGCCTCATCCATCAGTTTTGGTCTTGGGGCATGTAACAAAAAGCTAACTTTGGAAAGTCCCCATGTAAGTGGGATATGAAATTATATATTATGCAGGCCTAATGATTGTAGGATAGGATATTTTTTGTTTGTTTAATAACAAAGACACTTGTGGTCAAGCAGAAGTTTTACAAAATGGTTTAATTTAAGTTTTAAACACAAACTTGGTTATGCGAAGTGGAGCTACTGTCACTGTCTCGTGGGCTTGTCTTGTGTCTTAGAACCTCATGCTGATGAATGACCTCTCCATGAATACAAACTCCCAACTCAAGGTCCTGCTGCAGAGTATCCAAAGTGCTACCTCTGCTGTTGACTGAATCTGATTACAGCCAGGCCCCGAGGACAGGCAGGTCATTGAGAGCACAGAGATGAACAAACAATAAGATATTATCTAAAGGAATCTTCAGCTTTCCAAAGGAAAATGGTCCCTCTGAGTGTCACACTGACGATAGGATCCTCAACCTGACACTGAATCAGCCATTAAGAAGAATGGACACTGCAGCCTATTCATACACACTCAGGGAAATAATGAGAGCTCCTTTTTCACTCTTGTTTAAGACAAATAAAGAGAAGAGACTTTTCCAGACAGATCTGCACAAACTGGAGCATGCAGCTGACTGCCACGAATGCCTTACAATGACTGTTATTGAAGCAACATTTCTCTTTATTCTAGGCTCATGAGGTGATGATGTGCTGCTTTCCCTTATACAGTTACACATTGTTATCCAAGTTCTACTGAGTTGGCAAAATTCAACATAACTAATTATAGACATATTATAGACATAGCCTACTCCTCTGCTATATTTATTGGTGTATTCTTCTTCTTTACCAATAGCGACATCTACTGGCCTCCTGCCTGCAAGTTCAGTTTCTGTACTTAGGCTATACATTGTAACGTTTGGCTAAATCAGAATCAGAATAGACATTTTTGCCATTTTCAGGAGGGGATTCACAAACTAGAAATTTTCTTTGGTGCAATGGTGCAACATGAAACATAAACTAGCAATAATGATAAATAATAAACTATTTCAAAATTTAAATTAGTCAAAAGTTTGGAGACACTTTTTTATGTTTTTTTATTTTTTATTTCAAGACTATTGTAGATTCTCACTGAAGGCATTCATTCATGAATGAACACATATAAAGGTTGAAATAGATTCTTCAAAATAGCCGCTTTTTCTGTTCTGATCACAGCTGACCCTCAGGGAGGAGGCTACAGTCCATCCAGACCAGAAACTCCCACCACAAAAACAGCTTCTTTCCCTCCGCTATTAGGCTCGTGAACACTCAATAACATTCAATACCTTTGTATCAGACCCATGAACACTTACAGTTTTTCCCAGTCGCTTTGGAACATTTCTCAGATCAGATTCAGAACAAACATTTTCAAATGTAAGTGTTCAATCTGCAAATGATTAATCTGCAAGTGTTCAATCTGCAAATGATTAAGTTGTTTTTTCACATCACAAAGTCATTTTCTTGTTGCTTTTTGCAGATAGCAAATGCTTAGGTACATAGATTCAAATGATTTTCTACAATTTTCAGGCGTATTCACACTTTCTCTCAATTAAATAGTCAGACATATTGCTTCATTGTTTTAGACAGTCACCAAAATGGTTAAATCAATTGTCGTAACAGATCAATCATGATATTTTCCACACTCATGGCAGGAGTTTTACAAGATCAGTCTGAATGAAAACTGTTATAAATACACTGGAAAAATACACAGTACAACATATAACGAGTGATGAAATTATTGAGGAAACCAGAATCAGGAGAAGGTTCTCAGACGGCTCTGTCCTCTGACAGTGGCCTCAAAGCCACTCAAACATT
>OMNZ01051245.1:7059-23217 GCA_900303255.1 Lesueurigobius sanzi
TTGCTATATTTCACATGACTTACAGCTGCTTTGTTCCTTGGCCATATTTAGAGGCACCATACCAGATGTTTTTTCTCTAGTTGGAGAATGATATTTTTGGTCCTTAAGTATATTGAGGCCTTTATCAATTGTGAAGTAGCAGGCAAGTCGGTGTTGTATAGTGGTTGTCAACTGGTGGGTCGAGACCCATAAGTGAGTTGCAGAGTCAGTGGGTCGCAAGCCTTTCCCTGCATACATTTCTTCCCATATTAGGCCAAGATTCTTCAGTCTTCATCTGTACTCTGTGAATAAAGACTTAAACACGTTTATGTGTCTCTTAAGAGTAAACCAGAAGGTGGAGTTAACCTCTAAGGCCCTCCTCTCTTGGTACTAAAGGTTGGAAAACATCTTGGCCAATTCATACTTAGCAGAGGTCGTTACCTCTCTATTGTCTCACCCTGGGTTAAGTTCTAAGGTTGTTGACACTTCCCTATGGCCCTGCTCCGCCCAGTAGTCCAGGCTCATTAGCATGACATAGAGATGGTTTTGGTCTAAGGTTGTTGTTGTAAACTGGTTTCTGTCTAAGAATACTGTTATAGACTGGATCTAACTTAAACCTAAGTGCACCATTGCGATTCATGGATGGATTCTCTTTTTTTACAAATATGGCCTCTTTGACACCTCTCTCAAACCATCTACTTTCTTTCTTCCCATGTTGTTTTCTGATAAGGAAGTGTAGAAATGCCATAATCTGTCAAAATGATGGCTACTGCGTTGGTTTAATCATAATTTCAGTTTAAATGGCTTACATAATGTATAGTCTGGGAGAAAATCCAGAATTATGCATTACATATAACAGATTCAATCAAAGTGGGTGGCCGCTTATCATCCTAGAACAGGTATGGGCAAACTTTATGATGCAAGGACTGCACTGGGTTTTTGAACATGCCAGGTTCCCGACAACTTCCATTCTCAAAATAGATCACCTGAATACATTTTCTCTTTCTTTATGTCCATGAAGACATTGCATTCACCCTTTTTAACCATTGCATATTAGGCTTGGTCATGCTTCGCGGGCGGCATGTGATCACCAGGCCTTAGTTTACCCACCTCTGTCCTAGGATTAAGATGGGTCCTGACCCCAAACCAGAAGCACTGGTGTACACTGTTTCTCGATGAAAGTCGTGAGACATGCTTGGAAACTCATCTCTGTGAAGAACTTTGATGTCAGAAATGTTTTTTGTTGCTCTTAAACCGGCATAAACCTGGGGAATATTGGAGCACAGACTGGACACTTAAGTTTAAATGGCTTCTGAGTGACTTTGCTGGTATGATTCCTGTCTAGAGTCACAAAACAGAAGTACTTTCCCCTGTATTAAGATTTCCATCACCCCAACCGTCTCAAGGGTGCAATACGTTTTTGTTTTTTTTTTCTTCTTCAGAAAGCAATGCACTTTAGTACTTAAACCCAACTTGCCCTGCACCAAGAAGTAAAACTGACACTAGGGGGCTGGGGTTACGGCTAATGCGCTAATTAGAACGGTGCAGCCTCACCCATTCGGAGCACTTAAAGCCTAGATCTTTGTCACGATTAGCTTTCCTTCAGCGCTCGGTTCAAGACCGTCGCCCTCTTTTCGCTGGATGTGTTATGAGCTGGCAACCCGAGAGATGCATGCAGAAGTAGGTGGTGCAAAACTACTAAATGCTAAACGAAGTTGCGTCGGAGATTACTGGGTTTTTCTCCCCCCATTAGCGCTCAAATTAATCCACTCATTTTCATCTCTACAAATTTATGAGGCTCTGGTGCTATAATAAGAGGTTTTATGTTGAATATTTCATTTGCGTAATTATTTTTGGGGGGCTAGAAATCTGGGTTGGAGCTCGTTTGATAGTCCCAACGGGGGAAGGCGGAGAAAAGTACTTCCTGTCTAAAAAGCTATTGGGTCAGATTGCGTATTAACACCAGTCAGTCATTTACTGTGGTCAGTAATTGGATACTTTTACTTGAGTGACTGAGTTGAGTGCATTTAAAAGGTCACAGGTTTGATTTAACTCTAGTTTCAGGTCAATTGTACAGGCAAACCTTTTTTTTTTTTTTATTGCACATGAAGAGTGGGGAGGGATATTCAGCAAATTGTCTAGGTAGTGGTCTGTCTTACAGCATTGAGGCCAGCACAGTGGGTGGCGCTCGTGCTTCACAGCTAGAAAGTTCTCCCCGTGCCTGCGTAGGTTTCCTCTGGGTGCTCCGGTTTCCCCTACCACTAAAAACATCAGGGGTGTGCTCAAAATGTCAACACCTAGATATGTATCAATATAATTAAAAAAGATACAGTATCAATATCGTTCTTCCCCCCCAGGTGTTAGACGGCAGCAAGACTGGGGAAAAAAAGACAAAGATTTCGTATTGTGAACTAGGGCTTTGACTCCGAAAATCGTTTTTCAAATATAATTTGATTATTGTAAAAATTTAAGAAATTCTAACGAATTTTAGGGCGCCCTTAATATTCGAACCTGCATGGGCATAATTAACCCACCGCAAATGATCGGGAAAAGTGCCACAAGGCTGTTTTTCAACGAGTCTCTTGTTATTTCATGGCCAGTTCTCTATATAAAGTGACACTGTGTCCGACAAATTATTCTGAACACTTTATGTTGCAAGCGTTTCACCAAAATGTACTTTATGTTCTTCTGTCTTCAATAAATTAAAGGTAATGCACTTTTCAGTTCAGTTTTTTGAGTAAGTGGATATGTTCACGATTAACTAACGAGCATGAAGTCCGTGTTTTGTTATCGGATCGTTTCGAACAGTGACAAGTTGTATTGAGGAGGCTCTGTATCGAGGTACGTATCATATGGCCAGGTTCTCAAAGGTGCACAGCCCTAAAAAACATGTACAATAGATCAGGACGAATGAGAGTGTGTTTGCGAGTGGGAGTGTGGGACAACGGATGGAAATTGGCTCATGCTAGAATCCGGAGTGGTGTGTTTACATGCATGGTTGTCATGTGTGCTCATTAACATACAATGTCCCAACCAAAGAAATAAATAAGTATATTACTTCTTCTTGACAAATATTTTGGTGTATGCTACCTTTACATTAGTTGTTATTTTGGAATATTGGCCAAACCTCTATATCCTGTCTTTGACTCCATTCTTTGACCATGTGTTTGATTGGTAGCTGTGGTTCTGAGCATGTCTCACCACTGTAAAAATTATACTTGTGAACTTATTTCCAATTCCAGTTCCAATTATTCTTGGCATTTCTAGCTTTAGTCTCTTTGCCTGTGTCTAGTGTCCTCCATTTCCCTTCGTCTTTGTTTCATCTTGTTGCTGGACTTCAAGGGGCGACGGATGATTTGAGATGGTAATTAATGCAAAAATATTTCACAAAAAGCTCTCATAATGTCTCGCTTTGTTGCGCGGCGGTGATGACTATGCAGTTGTTTTCCCATGTGCTGGTGGTTTTGGTCAACAGAGGGCCCTTATCTTTGGCTGTCACTCAAGCCATTGTTGGCGCGAGGGGCCCGGCAAACTCCAAATGGCACCAGTGATGGATTACTCTTTTATTCAGCGGACTTTTCATCATCTGTCAGGTCGCTGTGTGCGCCGGCCCAAACTCATGCCTCCGCGATGGGGATAAATGGGAGCTTTTATGAGACTGGTTCTGGATTTGCTCAAGATGGTGGATGAACAACAGAAAACATTGAACCGTCTGATCCAGCTTTTGTGCCGCGCTCACAGAGATTTGATTGGAGGTGTTTTGATCAGCGTGTGTCGAGAAATGTTTTTGCAAGATGAATTGTAGCGACTGATTCGCCGGTTCAGTTTGAATTATCACTCGAGTGCGTGAACATGCAGGCGTACACATGGCATGTAACAAGTCGAGTGTTGTTGCTAAGCCATCGCTTTAATCATGAGGAGGTAATATCGTTTCACTTTGTGGTTTTACCGGTAGAGTCTGTTTTCAGCCTGATTTGGAGGATGCAAATTAACTCACAAAACTAACCTTGAATGTCATTAGGAGGTTTGATGAAGTAGGAACTATTATTTGAAGCCTAAAAAGTGCATGAGTTTTGCACATTTTGAGTCATGGCTGGTAATTTGTGCTCCATTACTACCGCCTCGGCTCCCTCTCCAGCAGGGAATCATTTCATGCCCGCATCTGTTGTGAGGCCAACTAAAGTTGTGCTCTCTGTTGCAAAGCTCTGGGAGTTTTTATAATAAACGCCATTAACAAAGCTGGAGTTGACTTGTGTTTATCTGTTTGTGTCAGAGCGGTATTTTGTGGCATGCAAATGATCATTAGCCGTTTAAAATGCTTTATTAGGTCAGCGCCTGTTTGTTCAGTGGATAAAGACTTGAAAGCTCCACAAAATGGCACCAAGGCTGAGACGGTGAAATTGCGTGTTGTTATTGAGTAGTTGAAGAAATACGCTCCGATGGTGGACGTTCACAAAGCGCGGAGTGCTATTTTGAAGCTCAGTTGACACTTTCAGTGCAGCCAGTCAGACTACTCATCTTGTTGAGTGCTAGCGCCTTATCCTCGGTGTGAGGCAGAAATTTATTGAGGGAAAGCATCTGGAAGGCTCTGCTGTCAGAGACAAAGTGTAGCCTCCTGGCACTGGGAGACGCTGCTCTGCAGGGCTTTTATTAGGTACCTATCACTGAAAGTTTTTCAGATTTATCAGACTGTGTGCACGGCACTCCCACTACATCAAAGAGTTTGTAGATGTCATTTTCTTCAAGGCTTTTTCAATACAGTCTTCAGGTGTACACGTTTTGAAAGCATCCTTCTTGAGACACAAACTGTACATGTCTATCCTAACTATGCTTATTGGTTGAGTCTCGGCTGAAACCACGTTCGTACTAGCAACAAATGAAGATTGGGTAAGACAAATCAACTTCAATGGCACATTTTTGTCACGGGTTGATTACCCTTTTCTTGAAAATACCTTTTATATTATTGTATGTTATAAAGTATTTACAAAATCATGGATATGTTTTTTTTTTTTACTCTTATACATTTATAGTGGAAAGTAGTGTGTACATAGCACTCTCCAAATCTTAAAAGATGTAGAGAAATCTTCTTCATGTTGATCTGAAAGCAATCCTCCTTTTAAGGCACAGAAAAGACGCATCCTATTGTCATGTAAATCTCCGTTCTCATTCCCCTGTCCTCGCCAAGATTACTAGCCACATGTTAAATGATAGACTTCTGTTTACTGCTTCTGTGCCGCAGTTCGTAGGCGGCTATTTTAAACGCCGGCTTAAAACACTGTCTCAAATCATCGCGGCGAAACCCTAAAAGATGCCGAAGTATCAATTTCTCCTGACAATAGCCCGCGCACAGAATGCAGGGCAGAAAACAGCTTGAATCTTTGCGGATCTGTTAACGGGGGCTTGTGAAATGTAACACTTGGAGGCAGCTGGCCCCGGCACACATCAGCATTACTATTTGTCCACACTTCCAATTCTGTTGATTGAAAAGCTGCTGATCTCTACCTACACAGAGGTGAGGCTCCTTGGGTTACTCCAATTTGAACAGGGCTATTTTTTACACGCCTGAAACCATGCCCCCAAACAGGCACCGGGCGGAGTTCTTAGCGGAGCAACTATTTACCCAAAGAAGACAGAGGCCTAATAATTCTAGCAGGGCGTTGTAAAGTGGGTTGGCGATAGCATAGGGTGACATTGAAGATCACTTGCTTCGACACTTTAGAACAAATGTAGCTAGCATCGATTGCCGGCTTGTCCTTTGAGGTTTCACAGCGTTGCATCAAATCCAAAGTCCTGCAGGCCTCTCTTGACCCAGCCGTGTACTTCTAGTTGCCCACTGGGGACGTTTCTAAGTCTGGAGCAGCAACAGCCACAACTTGTCAAGTGGGACAGCCAAACAAGAGTGGGGCATATTGTCTCGCTCGCTGACAATGCAGTGCATATATTTCAGATCTGTGAAACTGGGGTTGCACTGGGCTTTTTCTTCCTGCTTACTTATTCAGGAGCTGCAGTCTCAGTTATCAAGCCATTTATAGGACTTTCGACTTGCTGTGAGTTGTTATACGTTGCAGTGGTCATACGTTGTACTGTAATTTGAGACCTATAGATTATATTAACAAGATTGTATTAACACGAAGACATAAACATGAAGGTGTGTCAAATTGATCAACTGCTCCTTACGCCTTCAACAACATTTTGAACAAAATTGAGAATAAAAAACAATTGATTTTCCCCTATAATGAGTAGTTCTACTGAAACTGATCTCAACAGAATCAGTTTGAAGGCCCTATACCTAGACTTTGTTTTTTTTTGTGTGTGTGTAAATCTGTATTTTCTGTACCGGTGATTAGTATTGTAAAATTGATCCAGAGTATAGCGTAGAAGTAATTTGTGGGGGAGACATTTTTTATGATTTGGTAAGTTGTGGGGCTATACCTTTTTTGTATCCGCAACTGACACCAAAGGACACCTGTAAATTTATCCTTTTTTTGTCAAATACATTTCTAACCATCATTTTATTTTTCTTTAAATCATATTTATTTGACCAGGATACTGCAACCATCGATTTTTCAAGGGGTTGGCAATTTTGAGATTTCTGTAGTTTGGTCCCTAAACACCGTAGCTGCCGTGTTAAAGTAGAAAATGGACCAAACTCGCCCTTTGCGATGGTTATTTTATGAAGTTTTGCCGAGCCACGGACCAGGAAATGACTCCAGCTGCGCCTTTTTTCCTTCGCCTTTCCCTCCTCTCACCCGTGTGTCCAGGCATAAATATTGACATCATATTTGGTAATATCCACATGGAGTACATGACGTCCACAACAAGACGCTGTACGTCACATGATAATATCCTCTGGGACAAACCAGTGAAGAAACGGCATCTCAAGCAAGTGCAGACGCTACTCAACTTTAATCAGTCAATTGACTTTAAAGTCAGTTTTGTCAGTCAATCAAGTTTATACTTTACTCTTGCATCGAGAGCAATAGACTCCAAACCTTCCAGTTTAATTTCTAGCCTTATTTATTGAGTTCTGAATCCCAAAAATGATGCAAAATTTGAACTTCACTAATGAGTTAAATGAGTTATTTAAAAAACGAAGCAAGATATCCAAAATCTAATCTTTGTAACTAATACACCAACAAAATAAAACCATAAATTGAAATATGGCTTCAGCCATTATTAAAATTTTGTCGCATACAGGCAATTTTGGTCATTTTTACACATAAATGCAAAGTTTTAATATTAAAACATTAAACGACTGAAAACTTGTAATACATTTTTTTCCTCATATTTATGTTAATAATTTAACTGTAGTACAAGTTCCAAATTAATATCACTCACTTTAACCTTCTCTCCCTAGTGTCTCACCTGCAGTGTCTCGCCTTAAGGGAAGGGTTGGGTCTCTGAGTCTGTATCAGCCATGTTTCTACCTTGTCCAAGGCTAATCTTTAACCCGCCTAAGACCCATAGTCTCATCCTAGGGCTGGGTGAAGTGTTGGGCAAGTTACTTAAAAACTGTAATATATTCTATATTACTAGTTACAGCTTTAAACATGTTTGTATTACACATTACTGTTTCAAAAATGTAACCGAGTTCCACTACTTTGAGTTACTTTTAGCAAAATATAAACTGAAAAAAGGGAGAATAATGCCACCGAGCTAAAGTGGAATCTTTTCTTTTCCTCAGTCGTCTCCATTCTCTCTTGTTTTGTTTTGACTAAATTAGCTACAAGTCACTTCTGCGCCAGTATCCAGCTTGATTTGGTGCTGTATCTTATTTGGGGGAACAGTATATACGATATACAGTACATACTGTATATCTGTATATCGTATATACTGTATATGATATACAGTATATCCTGTATGTTTTCCGCAAAGTGAGTGCTGTGAAATTAAATGTTCAGTCGAGTCAAAGCCAAATATTTATTTATTTATTGAAAACTCACTATAACATGTAAACATAAACACTGTGTAACAAAGCTCCATAAGGTGCACATTTAAATAAATAATAAATGATATGGTCTAATTCCATATCTCATTAAAAAATATATTGATATATCTTAATTATCGCTATATCGCGCAGCCTTAACTCATCCCCAGCGTCTTCCACCAAAACAACATGACATCATCGCGCCTGGCTCCCTTTGAAAACATTGCATATTTCATCTCAAAGCCCCTCGTCTGTGCGCCACCCGCGGCCTTTGCCTTCACGCCACCCCCGGACCCTGGCTGCGCGCGAGGAGGAGCGGGGTCTCCCGAGAGGTGCCGGGGAGCGCAGGGGCCAGAGGGCAGAGAGGGGGCCGCGCTGCTGTGAAGTGCCTCGACGTCGCTTCATTTCCCCGTTTTAATTGGGCTATCTAAATGCATCTCTGGTTTGTCAATACCCGCCGGGCTCCCAGATAAAAATGATTTGTCTCATGCATTCGCCGGCATGCTCCGCCGTTCCCCTCCGAGAGCGCGCCCCGGATGCCGTCAGAAGCACCGCGTAATGAAGAGAAACCCCATTTCAATTTAAGTGAAAAGAAACAAAATAGTTAAGCTCAAATTAAACATTCCCCTGCCAAAATTAAGCCAATGTTTGCCTGGTTAATGTGTGTGTTCACTCTAGGAATGACAGCAAATTAACATTGGGTAACGTTCAACATGATTTTTTATTTTAGATCAAATTTGTTACCTAAAGCCATCCTGCAGACCAGTCAAAGCGAGACTCTACAGGTGAATAGGGGAAAAAAATAAATTGAGATATATTAATTTGAAACTTTTGCTGTATATTATTGACATAAATATGGGGAAAAAATGTATTGCAAGTTTTCTGTCATTTTATGTTTTCATCTAAAAAATATGTATTTCATGTGTAAAAATTACCAAAATTGCCTATATTTTGAGCAACGGAATCTAAATAATGGATAAAACCAGATTAGAATGTATGGTTTTATTTTGTTGATATCCATCCATTTTCTTCCGCTTTATCCGGGGTCGCGGAGGCAACAGTCTGAGCAGAGATGCCCAGACTTCCCGATCCACGCACACCTCCTCCAGCTCTTCCTGGGGGATCCCAAGGCGTTCCCAGACCAGCCTAAAGACCTCGTCTTTCCAGCGTGTCCTGGGTCTTCCCCGGGGCCTCCTCCCAGTGGGACGTGCCTGGACCACCTCTCGAGGACGTTGACCAGGAGGCATCTGAAACAGATGCCACCTCAGCTGGCTCCTTTCGACGTGGAGGAGTAGCGGCTCTGTTCCGAGCTCCTCCCGGGTGACTGAGCTCCTCACCCCATCTTTTTTGTTGATATTAGCTACAAAGATTTGTTCAGAGGGGATTTTGGGTATCTTTTTTTTTTCACTACTTATTAGTGAATAAATCTGTACAAGTAAAAATTTTGCCTCATTTTTTGGAATTCAAAACTCAATAAATCAGGCTAGGAATGAAATATTAAAAAACCCCTCTGAACAAATCTTCAGAATATTGTTAAGTCCAAGACTGGAAGGTTTTGGAGTCTGTTGGTGCTACTGAAGGGAAGACCTCGATGCAAGAGTAAAGTGTAAACTAGAGGTGGGGGATATCAACAAAAATGAATATCTCGATATACTATTTAGTGTGACTGTCTCGATAACGTTAATCAAACAATATTTTTCCAAACCATCAAAAATATGTAAAAATGTGCTGGTAAATGTATTGATTTAGATCACTGTCATCAAAAGGATAATTATCCTGAATATACTTTTTTTGAGCTCTTACACACCTCAGGTATACAGTATGTACATTTTATTGTTTAGCAAGTTTTTTGCAGATTTTTGTTAATTTCTTGACTTTGAAGATGTACTCTATATTGTAAATTTACATATCTTCTAAACAACAGTTTCGATATCATCTTGTAGACGACATATCTCCCACCTCTCGTGTAAACTTGATCAGCTAATAGAGTTGAGAATTGAGTTTAGTAGCGTCTGTGTATTTTCTTCTCTAACTTATCCCAGAGAGGATATACATTCTCTTATTGTGGACTTAACGCACTCCACGTGGATACCAAACACACATATTTATGCCTGGACACACGAGGAGCAGCTGGAGTCATTTCCTGGTCCGCGGCTCGGCAAAACATCATAAATAACCATCGTAAAGGAGGAGTTTGGTCATTATTCTGCTTTGACTTGGTCGCTACGATGTTTAGGGACCAAACTGCACTGAAATCTCAAACCGCCCACCCCATGAAAGCTCACCTGCCGTGTCTCGCCTTAAAGGTTTTGCTATATCACGATAGCAACTATACTGTCCTAAAATCCTGATCGCAAACACGCCAGCAACATCAAACAAGTGCCTAATGATCAGCAATACTATTTTTGCAGTGTAAGGTGTCTGGCCACATGTTGTCAAAGCAAAGCAGCAACATGGCCAGGTCTGAGACGAACAACAATAATGAAAACAATTCTATTTTTATTCTAATTATTGGAGGGAATGTTAAGCAATATGGCCTTATTACAGTATGTGCTTTTTATGGCCGTGTTATGATCTTCTATTTTCCATGACCATAGCTTTTATCCACTTAAATTAATACATTGGAACCATTTGGTCTCTCCTAGAGTCGTACCTAAGCTGACCCTAGTCCAACTGAATCCTAGATGAAGATCTGGTACTCCTAGTTCACCATTTGAAGTACCTGTCGCGCTTCCCCATCTTCTACCTTCCTCTGCATCCGTCACGGTTCTAGAACAACGCCGTATCGCTCCTGTTAGAGATGTCTTGTAATTATTTCACTGAGTGTCTGCTTCACACCGCAGAAATGCCATATTTCATCGGGATTCCCATTGACCTTTGACAAGGGCTCTTCTAACGATGTCATGTTGTCTTCTGCCACGCTGTAATTGCAGCTAAATTGAGAATTAGTGCCGCCAAGTATTCATCATAAGCTCCGAGTCAAATGCAGAGAGCCTTCTTTTAAACAGAAAATTGCTTTCGTGTTATTAGCGTTTCGCCGGATATTCGTGACACTATCAGGTAAAGTGTTTTCATTGTCACAGAATTGCGTAGATCAGATGGAGGGTTGGTATGAGCCGCTGTGACTCTGTGTGCCGTTATGGGCCAACCTGACGAACGTGTGCGGAGGTGGGAGAAACTGGAGCACCAGAAGGAAACCTATATGCAGACGCTGTCCAGGATTCGAACCCAGGACCTTCTCACTGTGAGCAAAAGTGCTAGTGTTACTGATTGATTACTGTGGTGTAAAAAAGAGATACAAAATGGTACTTTTTTTGCCTAAAACTTGACTTCTCCTCAAAATGAGTCCTGTGGTCAGCATCTTGTTTTTGTTTACATACTGTAGAACATGGAGAAGTATGGAGCACCAATTGTGCCAAAAATGTGCAAATCTATGGTGTTCCAAAGTATTTTTTTTATCTGGTTTCTAAAAAATGCAAAAATATGGTGAATAAACACAGATGGCACATAGAAGGACAATTTGCGCCTAAATTGTTTTCAAAAATAAACATTTATACAGTAACTACAGGCTTTATTTTACATCTCCTGGACCAGATTTACCAGCAAAACATTTGTCTAATGTCCACAGCCATTTTGAACATCAGAAAAATATGTAGCTCCAACAGTTTGGAAGATACAGCTATGAGGAGCACCCCTGATAAAAAGGGTGTGGTCAGGACATGGTCATTTTCGGGCTTTTCGTCCCGGATAGACATTTTGGCACACATCACAATTTGTTCCTTGGGGTCATATTGGCCTGTAACAGTTGAGTTGTCCTCTCCTAAACTAAGCAAAGATTCTTCAGTCTTCATCTGTACTCTGTAGTTGAAGTGTTGGACGTATCGATCTTACTCTAAAGATCGTCCCCAGCTTAATAAAGACTTGAACACGTTTGTGGGTCTCTTAAGAGTAAACCAGAAGGAGGAGTTAACCTCTAAGTCCCTAGAGAGAGTACAGATGAAGACTGAAGAATCTTTGCTTGCGATGGATAACTCCTGTATGACTGAGAACCTACACAGAAAGTCTCCTAAACTAAGTGCATACAAGTCTGAGTCAGGTCCTAAATTAAAAACAAGAGCATCATCTTCTTCATGCTGACATTTTGGAAGATTTGGAGTTGATCTTTTGTGAATATAATTCTGCAGACTTGTTGTATCAAGTTGCGTACAGGCTGTCATCATTTCTTGTTACATTGCGGGGCTGTGAACAGTTGGATGCTTTTCATTTGAAGGCCATCTCTTACACAGTTGCTACTTGCATGGAGATGGATGAGGTGCTGATGTGGAGTGGCATCAACCAGAGACCAGGCTTACATTGTTGTCGAGGCGAACATGACTATCCCCTGAGCTTGATGCGCACATGTTTAAAGTGAGAAGCGGATCACTTTGCTCATATACTGTATTTGTACAATATTACGGTTTCGAGCGGTGAAGAGATGACATCAGAGTAAGTGGCTGGCTCTGAGGCGCAGTGGTTGGCAATCTCAAGAAGATCTCTGGTTCAGTCCCAGGCTGGGTTTGTGTATGTTTTACATGTCAGTGCCTCTTGGCTCCGGAGCACCTGGTTAAAGGGAAGGATTTCAATCCAACCCAAGTCAAAAATAATATGGAAGAGTTTTTCTCTCGAAATAAGTACATTTGCCCATAATTTGAAAAACGAATTTCTAATTTGCCAATTGGGTACATTTTTGACACTTAAATTCTAAAAAAGAAAAAAGGATCTCATTGCACTAAAATTAGGTCAAATAAGGCCCAAAGTAGGCTGTAAAGCCACCAGCCGCCCATGACCCATCTCGTTCTCAACTGGAGGGTCGGGGAATGATTTTCAGTGAATCGCGAACCTTTCTCCAAGGAATCTTATTGAATAGGCTGAAGAAGTATAAAAATGTTACATTACAAAAATGAAATTATATCTTAAGTTAACTTAAATGAAAAGTGGATGTTTTGTTTCATTTCAAATCAGAAATAACATGTTATTGAGTAAAGTAAATTGAGCCTCATTATCTCATTTTAAGTGCAATGAGATGTCTCAACTTATTAACTCACATCAAGGGCAAATGTGCTCCTTACAAAAATGTACTTACTTCTAGATGACATTTTACAATATTTATTTATTAAATTTAAATGGTCTTGATGTGAACTTTAAAGGCTTTTCCATGCTTATTCCACAATACTTCTATGCAAAACGCTGTATTTCTCATCATCCAGTCCTTATTTGGGTGGCGTCTCGTCACATACAGTATACACACAACACAGCAGACGCTATCACTCCATCACTCTCCTTGTGCGACCCCCCCCCCCCCCCCCTCACCCCCCACCCCCCGCCCCCCCACACCCCCCCCCCCCCGCCCCCCCCCCCCCTCCCTCCCTCGCTCTGTGTGTGTAAACGGAGCCGGCCTTATCTCGAGACTGTCCCGAGAAAGAAATATCCACCGCCAAATGTGGTGCCCTTGGGATTTTTAAGATGATCAAAGCGGTTTGGGAGGTGTTTTTTAAATCTGTGGCGAAGCATTAGGATTCAAGGATGTTGAAATGCAGTCGAGTGATGTGGCGTTCATGACCGAATCGGCTCTTTTGAATGGCTCTTTTAGGTGAGTTTTGCATAGCTTTACCCAGAACGGACTTAGGAGTCAGCTCAACAGCGGAGCAGGCAACACAAGAATTTACTTCCATGTTTTTCAAAGGGTAAAAATCATCCCCATCATAACTTTAGATCATTTAATTAAAATGTGTGGCTGCCAGCGATCAGGTCTTGTATAATGAGTTATCTGGCTGGCATCGTTTAAAACATCAATATTAAAATGACATGACTTTGACAGTTTGAACAGATCCCAGAGCGAAGAGCCAAATTCCCATCACTGGAAAAATACTAAACAAAATTACAAATTACAACTTTATTGAAATTAAACCGATAAGGAAATTATTAAAAAGTGATAGCAGATAATAGAAATACATTTTAAGCTACACATGATCTACTTTTTAATGTAAATACAATATATACAGTTGTAACGATGTGAAACCCTAGTTGCCAAAAGGTCTTAATCTACATAGTATCCTTCTACACTAAAAATACTTCCTTAAATACATATATGCTTGATGAAAAATGGCAATAAACTAGTGTACATATTGAATTAAATTAAATTAAGTAAAAACACTTGGGGTTTGTGGCCCATATAAGTTGAGAAAAAGCAAAGGCGTCCGAGAGGATGAATGAAAAATAGACAGGAGAAGTTTATTCACAGGAAGGAGCCGGAGGCATGAACTCGAGACATTATCTGCTAGTCTGACCGCTCAAGTCTGGCTACGTGTCCACATGAAGAGGGATAAGTAACCTCTGTGGAGCGTCATACTCATAATCAAGCAAAAATATATGCGTCAGAGCCAAGGTTATGGATATTCGACAGAGATGGTACAAACATACCCTCTAAACCCATTTATGAATAGGTTTGCTTGCCTTACACTACAGGATCACTCATGTAATTCTTAATCAAATAGACGGATCCCCAGTCGAGCTCGTGGTCACTTTGGGCTCCTGGGCCGCTGCTGTATACCAAATTAAAGTATGTAAAGTACGAGAGTACACAGTTTAACGACACAAAGCACATCTCAACAATCTAAATCAGTGAGCTGGAGCAAAGAGCGGAGTACAGCAAAAAATAATAACACGGCCTAGAGTAAATGCTCATTTTACATTTTCTCAATGAGCTGCATGAGGTAGTGACCTGAAATGGTTTCCAACAGTCAGCATTTGTGGTGGTGCATCTACATCGCGAAGCTCATTGAAAAAATGTCAAAAGTGTGCAAAGCTGTAATCCAAGAAAAAAGCAGCTGTTTTGAAGACTCTATTTCAACCTTTTTTGTTTAAAATATTATTCTGTGTTCATTCAAAAACCAATTCTTTAAGTGAGAATCTAATAAAGCAGAGAGAAAGTCCACACAGCTTACTTGGCTCCCACACATATTTATTTAGTGTTTACACCAAAGTGACGTTTCGGGCTTCTTGGCCCTTCATCAGGCATCAGTTTTCAGTGAGAATCTACCATGTAAACAGTCTTGAAATAAATGGAACACCAATGCATTAAAATTTCCAAACTTTGACTGTTCCTGTACTTGAAGGCTTTGTTTTTGCATCCAACTTCCCTTTCGATTAACCAGTCACAACCCTCGAGTCTTGCTGTACATTGGCCAAACAGAGTTCCCATACAGTCCCTCATAATTGAATCTTGAGTCTCCACATGCTTCCAGTTTAGCCAATGTCTCCACATGTCCCGTATCACGCCTGAAGATCACAGGCTACAAGGTTATTTCTGTAACCCTAAAACCCTGCTTAACCCGTGTTTGACTTTCTCCACACATGACGGCGATGACAACACGCTCATAATCTGGGGATGAATTAGCGAGGCCGGCGGACGCAGCGCCAGTAGCGGAGCCCGTTGTTTATATATGGTGGCGTATTGTGAATTAGTTTGGGAATAGGGGGCTAACAGGTGTGGCCCAGCTGTGCTCTCGGACATAATGACACAGTGCTAGAGCCGCAGCCCATCAGCAGCAGCGCTCTGACTTTCACAGCTCCATGTTTACGACGCAGGTCAGCAGTTTTTTTTTTCTTTTCACCGCCGGCACGCTGCCAATATTGTCCCGTTGTCAAGATCGCACATATGCAGGGCCAAATTTAGTGCCCGGAATGAAAGCATAAATTGGATACATGGACAGCTTTATAATGTGCAAAATGTATTCGTTCGCTTCCAGGGCACGGAGTATAGTTGGGTCTGATTATCATTCAGACGCATTTGACAGTGACATGATTGAGATTTGGCAAATAATGTACTCATAATCATAATAATGTTAATGTCTAGAACAGGGGCGCCCAAAGTGCGGCCCGCGGGCCAAATGCGACCCTCAGATTTTTGGTGGCCCTCAAACTTTTTGTCTCAATTCTACACAATTAAAAAAACAACACATGACTAAAACAAGGACAAGACCAGGTCGAATCCTGGATTAAAGTAGGTCCAAACTAGTTCTGAAGTAGGACTAAAAGTAGGTCTGAACTTTGATTAACCCTTTAACCGCCAAATGTATTTTAGCCATAGAGAACAACAGATAAATGTTTTACCAGTTCCTCTCACATCTCCAAGTTAGACCTAAACGTTCACCCGCTTTATTTCTGATATCCATTGTTATTTTTTTTAAATAATGTGTTGTTTATTCAGATCA
>OMNZ01051248.1:0-11955 GCA_900303255.1 Lesueurigobius sanzi
CCATTATGAGCACCATTAGTTTAATACACCTCTATGTGGGCACCATTAGTTTAATACTCCTCTATGTGGGCACCATTAGTTTAATACACCTCTATATGGGCTCCATTAGTTTAATACTCCTCTATATGGGCACCATTAGTTTAATACTCCTCTATATGGGCACCATTAGTTTAATACACCTCTATATGGGCACCATTATGAGCACCATTAGTTTAATACACCTCTATATGGGCTCCATTAGTTTAATACACCTCTATATGGGCACCATTAGTTTAATACACCTCTATATGGGCACCATTAGTTTAATACACCTCTATATGGGCACCATTAGTTTAATACACCTCCATATGGGCACCATTAGTTTAATACACCTCTATATGGGCACCATTAGTTTAATACACCTCCATATGGGCACCATTAGTTTAATACGCCTCTATATGGGCACCATTAGTGTAATACTCCTCTATATGGGCACCATTAGTTTAATACGCCTCTATATGGGCACCATTAGTTTAATACGCCTCTATATGGGCACCATTAGTTTAATACGCCTCTATATGGGCACCATTAGTCTAATACGCCTCTATATGGGCACCATTAGTCTAATACGCCTCTATATGGGCACCATTAGTCTAATACGCCTCTATATGGGCACCATTAGTCTAATACGCCTCTATATGGGCACCATTACCTGCACAAACCACATGAAGACGGTACTAAATTTCTTGCCATGTCGCTGCAGCAGAGCCTCATCACTGGTGGCAATGGCATCAGAAATCTTTTGTTTCAAGTCAGTAATGTCCTGTATCTTTGTTCGATACATGATATCTTTAACATAACCCCATAAAGAAGAGTAAAAAGAAAGAGTAAAAAAAACAAAAAAAAAACAGTCTCTAACAGTGGTTCTCAGGTTTGGCGTCTGAACCCACTATAATCCTATAGGATGTCAGGCTGCAGCCATACAAACTATTGATTTGGTTATATCTTGTAAAATTCTATATTTTCTCCACAATATATCGTAAAAACATTTGCATATAAAGCCGGAAATTCAGTAACAATCATATATCAGAGTCTGTTTTTTTACAGTTCTTTAGTGATGAATGTTGACAGAAATGTTCGCTTCGAAAGACACGACTCACTAAAAACACAGAAAAAACAAGTTTAAAAGAGTCAACTTTATATGGTATAAACCCCTATTAAAAAAACTCAATAAGTAACAATCACACACTTTTTTTTGTACAGTTACGGTTAGCGCTAATAGAACATATATTGCATCTAAAACGAAAGTATGTGTGTGAGTGGAAACAAAGTGGTGTAAATGGCTGAGATATAGCAGAAACACAATATACAATGCTGGCAATGGTTCTACAGTGGCTCCTCTTCTGTAATTGTTCAGTGCTGCAGTGTGTAAACAAATGAGCATATTAGAAAACAAAGTTATTATTTCAGATGGCTAAGTGTTTAATGGAGGGGAAATGAAAGCATGCAGCTGCACAACCCAGTCTCTGCATAAATGTGTGCATCTATTGGCTTAAATGAAGATTAAAGGCGATATATTACACAAAGTGTGAGGTTTTAACTGCGTTATGGAGTTGTTCTTTTCTCATTAAAAGTGGTCCTGGAGTTTGGAAAAGCAGTCTGACTCGATTATGAATTTCACTGCTTCAGGTAAGACATTGAAACCGGAAAGTGCTGGCGGTTTTAAAGTCCACACATCTTCATCACCCTAATCTGCTGCGTTTATGTGGATTTTGGAGATAATTTTCTCAAAATGGAAAGTCGCTGTTCCCAGTTGGGAGGAGCCATTTATGTCAGAAAGTGGGGATTATTGTTTTTTCATTGCTCAGCTTTTAACTGAGCTGACTGTGATAAGATGTGGTGTTAGAAGAAACCAAAAGTCCAAGTACTGACCATCTGGATTCATCTTATACATACTGTATTTTCCACAGGACAAAAACCACCTAAAAATCGGCAATGTATGGAGTGAATGTAATATTGTCTTATGTAAAGCGTTATGTGACTGTCTGTGGAAGGCGGTATATACAAAGCTCTTCTTTTATTCAGGAACTAAACTAGCTGGTTGTCACTAATTTGTTAACATAAAAACATGAATTTAAACCAGGTGCTATCCATTATTATTTGGTGGCCAGGCCATTTTTACACACAAAATTCCTTATAAGACAACCCACTCAACTAGGGCTGTCCCTGACCAAAGATTTTCTTGGTCGTCCAAAAGCATACCCTGAGCAGCGATTAGTCGACTAAAAGGAGGCGTGGCCAGATGTTTTGTTATCAAACAATTGTTATCTATTATTTATAATTGAAATTATTATTATTATATAATAATTTTTCGACCAAGATGCGATAGGCTGATTCGTCGATTAAACGACTAAAAGGTGGCAGCCCTACACTCAACCATCTGAGATTCTTCTATCAGACAAGTAGGTAAATGCTGTGTTACCTATTTGTCTGATATAGAAGAAACTTAAACAGTAAAGTAACTACAAGACTAGATGAACACCATTCAGAAAAATCTTAGACACTGTCGCACATCAGGACCTACCCTCCATCTGATCTATGTAATTTCGTTGTACATTGTATAATGACAAATAAAGCACTTTACTTTACTTTACTTTACTTTACATACTGTATAATGCCTTATTTTGTTAAAGTGGACATATCATGCATTTCAATTTTAAAAACACACTTAAAATCTTTCATTAGGATGTCTGTGCATTGATATTTTACATTTTATACATTCAAATAATGCCTCTGTGAAGACGACATGATGCTCAAATATAGTATGTGTCAGGGCTGATGAGGATTTGGCCTGGAGCGCCCCTACAGGCAACAGGGTGAATCGCATTGTAAAAAACAAACAATTAGCGTTGATTTAAACATATGGCTGCAACCAAGTGGCTGGGTCCACGCTGTGAGACAGAACGTCTCAGAACTGATCAATTTTGGATTGTTGGCTTTAAAAATGCGGAGGACAGTTTGGAGGTTTGAACAATGACATAATTGTTACCAGTAAATACAAAACCCAGCGCTGCAGAAGTCAACATGACAGGACCAACGCAAACAGGATTCATTCAAAACTGTGTGAATGAAGTGAAATACTGCTCCAGGTAAGTTTTTGACGAGGGAACAACATTACAACATGGTTAAAAGCTTTAAAAAGTCGATTTAGCACGATATGTCTCCTTTAAGATTTTAAATGAATGGAAACTTGCGATACGTTTTTTTTCAGTAATGTACAGGAACACTTTCAAACTGATCTCAAAATAATAAAAATAAATTCCCCTATACATCTGCAGTCTCGTCTTAAATATGTGCGTACTTTTATAAGTGAAAAAAAACAAACACCTTGAAACTTCCCAGGAACTTCCCAGAAACCCTCAAAACAATTGATCCTGGAGCGTCATAGAGGCTGCTGTGATGTAAAGTAAAGGTGCCATGCTTCACCCATTCAGCCACTGGGCCAGTAAAAGGTCAGAAACACACTAATATCAATCTTTAGTTTCTTTTTCACATAAAAACTTACATAGTGTACCTTTAAATGAGCAGCTAGCTCTGTAGTGAAGGCAATTTGAGCACCGACACCACCACTCAAATGTGTATGGTCTTTAAAACCACAGACGAGCGCTTCTACAGCAACATTATCACATGGATCCAAGCTCCAAGAAGCTGATTTCGCATGAGAAGGATCCCTGAGGCGCACCTTATGAAAGCCCCTAGTTTGCCATACAAGTTCTGGAAAAGCCAAAGCGGCAGAGGAGCGGCGAGCTGGTGCACCTCGATCTACCAGATGGAGACAATGGCGGTGGTGAAAGGCTAACCCGCGGGGGTCCCCTCTCATGTGGCCCCCCCGCTGAATGTCACCTTTAACCAAAACACTTCAAAGAGAGGGATCCTTATATCCGTCACTGTCTGTGCTCTTTTGAATTTATAGCATATCGACGAGTGCTACATTTAGCTCTAGAGCGAGTGGAAATCGTATTGTGCATGAGACCAGAGGGTGCCATATTGGACAGTGCAGCGAGTCACGTGACCAGCGGGCCTCTCGTGACATCACCGAGTTTGACCTTTGACTAGAACAACTGTCATGTGCATCTGCTCCTTGGGGTCTTCGAACAGGGCAATGCAGTTTGGGAAGAAAGTGGTGAAAGTGATGAGTAGAACAGTAAAGTGGACATGTTATAAATGATCAGTATATTTTATTGTAATTTTTAAGTTATACCTATAATTTATACTGGATGTAGACAGTTTATGAGCAAGGACTGTGCTGGTCAGGACGTTGTATTGGCCTGGAGCGCACTCTGCAGTGAGTAGTTGGGAATTAGAAATAGAAAAAGACTTTAATTTTAAAGGAGACAAATGGAAAAACATACCTGGAGTAGTACTTTATTCACTAACTTTTGGTTTAATCCTGTTTTGTTTGGTTGCTTCTTCCTGGTTGACTTCTTGTAGGTTCTGTTTTATTGCAATTACAAATTTATTTATTTATTTGTTTATTTGACAGGGACAGTACACATTAATGAACATTTCTGTAAATGATGTTGTTGGATGAAAAGAGAAACTTTCTCAGGTCAAATCCTCACCAGCCCTGGTGCTAGTATTTAAGAGCAGCCGTCTAATCCTTACAGAGACATTATTTGAATTCATAAAACATAGAATATAATTGTTCAGGCACCGTAAAGAAGGTTATTAAGCCTCATACAGTATGTCCTCTTTAAGTGAAAGCCATCCTAGCCAATAAATGGTGCCGTAATGAACACACTTTGGTGTTTGCTCATGTGAAAAACAAGATGCACATGCAAAAATACAAAAATTGAGTCATCTGCAAAAAAAATGTACTCAGAATCCTCTCTTATACAGATCAAATTTGGGGCCCTAATGCTGCTATACACACAATTTTAAAAGGTAAATCATGTGCATCATGCGCAACAAAATGCGTTATGCTATTTTTCAGTTTGCACTCACTATTTAGCACCTGTCTTGATAAATGAAGACGCTTTGTAGTCCCAAAATTCTCACAATCTCCCTTGAGCTTTTATAATCATGGTAATTGTAAGTCGATGTTTAATCCTGACTTTTAAAACTGCCTCTGGACCGATTGTCCTGGGATCTCTGTAACACTACAAACTTAAATATATATTAAATAAATAGGTATATGCAAAATATAAAATGTAGTTATACAAAATGCAGCAATGCACAAACCTGCCCCAAGTGGTTCAACAGTCGGTTTGACCCTGAACTCAAAAAGAAGAACTATAGGGAAACCTTCACTACTTCCACTCCACATGTGTCTGATTCCACAGGAAAGGCATCCAGCATAAATCTAGCCATTCAAGTTTTCTGCGTCGACATCATCCTGTGGAGGCCCAAGAAGGCCAACATTTTACTCCTTTAGTTTCACAAGCCCTGACACATGCATCTGTTTGCCCTATGGACATGTGAACACGGTGATATGAGAAATCTTGAATGCAGCATCTGGGCACTTCATAATCGTCTCTCTACACAGCCTCAGCCACAATAACACACATGGGCGTGCGCCTTCCAAAAATAGCTTTCTTCTGTGGTCTACTGGCTATTTTTGCACATGAATCACAATACTGAAATAGTTCTTAAAGAAAAGTGAAGGCAGCGTCTGTGTTGAGTGAATGATTCCTTGATCTAAAGCACTTTGAACGGTCGATAGATGTTGCAAAGTTCTATAAAAATGTGACCAAAAATGAACAATGTGACAACCCAGAAAAATACATTTGAATGTGTCAAAAAAAATACAGTCACTGCAAAAAAATATATAGTTAAATGACTCAAATTCATAGTATTAATCCAAAATTTAGTTGTTTTGACTAGTTTTAGTGGCTCATTTGACTTAGAGCATACCACTTGTTCTGGTGTGTTTATGACTTGTTTCAATACATTGCTACTTCTTTCAAGCAAACTTATTTGCCAATGGGGTAAGAACAATAGGGCCTCATTCATGAAACAAATTTATGCACAAATTTGCTCTTAAGGCCGACTTAAGAACATTTTTGGCATTCACAAAATTAGTTCTTAGCTGAAAGAGTTCGTCTGGAAGAACAGTCAGGAGGACTCTTACGCACTGAAAATCTACAGTTTTAGAATATTATCACAGTCAAAATGGACCCAAAAATTTGAAGTCTTTCACAGCATGAGTAACATTTTTCTAAAAATTATTTCATTTAAAAATTTATTTTTTGAGAGAATGACAGTGATGAGAGGTGGTGTAGAGCAGAGATAGTAGCAAATCAGACTGTCACAGCTGAGGGCTGAAGCTCGTTAGCGGCTCGTTAGTCACACCTGTCGTAATCAGAGGAGAGACTGTAGACTAAATACAGGAGGCTACTTACAATAAGAGTAATGTTATTTAGAAAATAGTACCATACAAATGTTAAATACTTCAAAAAGTTACTCACATGTAAATGAGTACTGCCTCATGCTCTTGCCATGCCCATATACTGTATGGAAGATTAAAGGGCATGTCTTTGTATTTACATAGTCAATATAATATAAATGTCCTGATAATGATAATAAGGCCCATTAATCTTGTCCTATAGGCAGTTATCTTAATATCAGTCAGACATCTTGTGAAATAAGCCAAATAATCTAGATGACAGTAGTATTTATGTCTGATCTAGTCAAAACTACTGAAAACAAAATCAATATTCTGAAATCAAGTCATTTACACCAGTGCTTCTCAACTGGCTTGGCACCAGGACGCACTGTCTATCTACAATGACAAGCTGTGACTCAAATAAGAATTTAATTTGTTATATAAATATTGAAAAATACTGCATTTTCAAACACATTATTGTTGAATAAACATTAAATAATCCTGTAAAGCTGAAATCATGACAAAAATAGCAAAATTATAACAGACTCAGGGATGTTTTTGTGTTTTTTCACCTGAGACATTTTAAAATAAGCCTTGCGACCCACTGAAAAAGGTTCCGCGACCCTTATTTTGGGTCCCGGCCCACCAGTCGAGGACCACTGATTTAAAACCATGCTTGATTTTGAGGTCGTGTAGTGCTGAAGATGAATAAAAGTTACTTCCTATGTCCATATGTAAGTGTGATTTCAAATCCACTTGGGCCTTTGTGGTGTATATTGTGTTTCCTGGTATTTGTGAGAAAGAGACGCTGCGTGCGGTGTATTTTTAGCATAAATCCAGAAGTAGCACTGACATTAACACAATTAGCCGGGTGCATTCTAGAGTAAACATTACTGTGCTGCGCTGCTGAAAGTTGCGAAACTTGCTTATAAACTCAGTCCCGCAAGGAATCAGCGTGTTAGGAATGAGTTAGGAAAGTTTGGAATGACTTTGGACAACAGATTTAAAATTAACTAGTTCTCCCAGTTTGAAAAGGATGCAGGGTTTATGAAAAACTGTCAGTACAGCAATATTTACTTCAACACAGCCAAAAACTAAACACTTTGCAAGGAGGACGCAGTTTGGTTCAAACCAACTTTGAATACAGCCAACCAAGTTATTTCTGATTGAGTGGCCTTTAGTGACACTGAAGCAGTAGGAGGGACAGAAACCAAAACACCCTTCAACCAACCAGCAGTTCCAAATAAAGAAACATACGGTTTCTCATTATACATAATTATTACGGTAAGATCATTGTTCTTTATAGATTCAATCAACCCAATGCATGCATGAGCAACTGTGATATATAGGCAGAAAAACAACATTGTGCTGGTGCATCTTTTCCGCAGCCTCGATCATTAAAATGTGCATGATGCAACATCTTCAGGACAGTGCCACACTCGACCAGCTCATGCTAATTCATCAACATCTGTCACTTGCTGTATCCCATCCACTTCATCTAAAACCTCCAAAACATCATTTGTAATTTCAATTGCAATAACTCTCCACATTTGAGGGATCATTTTTAGACATGTAAGCCACCCCCCGGAGACAGAGAGATTGGCAGTCACGGCCTCGGCCCCATTATGAAAAACCTGTCAGGCGCTTTTATTGTGAAGAAGAATATTAGTTTTCGAACGGAGCTGGAGTTTTAATAATAATGAAAACAATGATAACCCGGGCTTTCTGTTATGAGTTGTTCCACTACAGGGCGGCAAGATTAATTGGCAGTGAATTGGAATTGCAATTTTAAAGGTCACAATTAGCAACACACCACTTCTATTTAGATATTACAATAGTCTCTTTTTTCTTACCCATGAGCTACTTTTATGTAACACAAATTGCACAAAGCTGCTTCTGTTTTGAAGATATTTTTGTGTAGGTTCTCAGTCGTACAGGAGTTGTCCATCGTAGGCAGAAATTTATAAACCCACAGCGTGTCCAGACCTTCAGTAGCTGATGACGATCTTTGGAGTAAGATCGAAACGTCCTACATTTCAACTACAGAGTACAGATGAAGACTGAAGAATTTCTGCCTGTTTTGAAGATACTTGTGTAGTAAGTGACTTATGTGGAGTTCATCCCGGAGTTAGTAGCCAAGATAATATTTCACAGATAATATGACAATCTGACTCAGCAGGTAGAGCGAGTAGAGTCTAATCCAAAGGTGGATGCTTCGAATCCTGGCTGACTGTAGTAAGGGGATGGTTACCGAAACCCGGTTACATACAGTAACAGCCTCGGGCCACGTGTGCCGGTCCACCTGGACCAATAAGCTCCAGTCTAAACGGTCCTCTATCTGTGCTGAGGAGTCGCACTAAATGTCTTGTGCTCAAATCAGCTCTTTAAAAAGGCTCTCTCTCCTCTCGTCGATGCATTGCTGTATCTGTTCTTCCCCCGTGGCCCGCCCCTTCTCCACACTCTGCAGCCGTGTGACTGACTGACTGAGGCTGAAACCGGTGCTTTGAATCTTCTTTCCTCGTGTTGTAAAGACAGACTCCACCCCGCACTCTTATTTTCATTACTGAACTGAGCACGCGCTTAAATGTGCAGTGCTCCTGCGTGCACGCCATCGTGAGCCAGTCATGGCCTGACCCTCTCCACTCATAAGATGTGGAGTGCGCTGTAAGTTTGTGAAGGTTCTCAGTCGTACAGGAGTTGTCCATCGTAGGCAAAAATTCTTCAGTCGTCATCTGTACTCTGTAGTTGAAGTGTAGGACGTTTCGATCTTACTCCAAAGATCGTCATCAGCTACTGAAGGCCTGGCGCACGCTGTGGGGTTTATAAAGGCAGTGAACCAGCAGGAGGAGTCAGCCTCTAGGCCCCTCCTCTCTTCGTGCTAACCGTACTTGCTAAGTACTTAACGAGGGTCCATTGTCTCCCCTGAGCTACTCTCTAAGTAGAGAGTAGCTAAGAATTTTTGCCTACTACCGCTGTAAGATTTCATTTAGGCACCATTGCAACATTTATATAAGAAAGTGACAAAGAGAAACTTCATACTACATACTTCAATAAACAAGGTGAGAAAAATAAGTTGAAACAGAATTAGAACTACTTTACAGATTGTGTTCAACATGCTCTGTAGAAAATTAGACAAGCAGATGTGGTAATGTACAAATGCAGAAAGCCTTTGGGGAGAGATTGGGAAAGGACTGCAGAGCTAATGTTCTGTACTTGGCGGTCTATATCCTGAATAAAACCAGCTAACAATTTAGTTTTGCAAAGATATTCTGAATTGCATAATTCTTGTATTACTCTAGCAGTTCACATTTCAGCCATTTCACTATTTCCTACGGTCCCATTCTGTTCCATGTCTTATTTTATGTGGCTGCTTTCCGTAACCACAGTCCAACATACAATACATGCAGCAATGTAAACATACCCCATTGCTGCTGGACATTGTTAGCGTCAATGCCAATGTTTCCTTTTCTTTTCCTCATGTGTTGCAGCCATTAATTCCTTGACCTTTAGTTGCATTTTTTTTGCCAGGAGCATAGAAACATTTAGTTGCACCTGCATGAACCACAGTGCCGCTGCCTTTTCTTGATGGAAATTTCATTCGTTTTCCATCGTCAATTATTCAAAAATCTCAAAGCTTAATCAAGTCTTCTACTGCAATTACCACAGGGTCAAAGTGAGGCGAAGGAACCAATATGTGTCATACATGTCATGTATTATACATGCATACAGCAGACTACTGAGGTTTCAAGTAGCAATTGCTTATGAGAAATACCCATACAATGAATTAAATACAGCATGTCCATAACTAAAAGCAAAAAAGATAGCAAAATATAAATATGAAGAAGCTGGCAGGGAAAGCATACATGGCATAGCATTAGCAATGCAACATGATGGCAACATCAGGGAAAAGAAACTAGAGAAATACCAGGCTGCAAACCCGGAATTGTGTTTAAGACTTTGATAAAAGGATCATTTATTTGAGAAAATAGTTGTGTTGCAGTCAGTGGTGTTTAGTGTCTTGTCAAGTGAGAAAAACTATAATATGCATTATACATAGTACTCGTCAAGAGTTTGGAAACACATCTTCATGTATTGATTTTCCATTTATTTCAAGACTATTTGCATTTCTACTTTCACTGAAGGCATTTAGCGTTACAGCAATGCAGCCAGGGGAATATTGCCGTAGTTTTTAAAGTAAGCTACTATGTTTTCGGAACGTTTATTGTATTCATTTAGGCTGTTTATTTAATAATATGGACTTAACATGAGTAAAGTGACTTGATAGCAGTATACAACACAATGGATGTTAATTTGACTAGAAGCAATTTATCCTCTATATTTCATATCAGCACGGTTGTGTCACAGTGTGGTATCCTGCTCCTTTTTTGTCCTTCTGTCCCCCTCCCCTTGTGTGTGTGTTTCGTCTCCACCTTCCTGGGCGTGGCAGCACAGCTGGCTGCAATCTTAATCAGCACCAGTTCAAGAGGAATGGCTTTCCAGCAGGACGCTGCCAGTTTGTTTGTGACACTAAGTCAGTATACGTTTGGCTCCTGTTTTTTTGAAACAAATCTTTTGTACTTACCTTGGCTTGTTTTTTATCCAGTATCCATCCATTCCACCTGCCTGTCTGCCTACTACTCACCAGCCTGTCTGCCTCCCTGCCAAGATCATATCTGCCTGTCTGTCTAGGTATACACCTGTAAATTTCTCTGCCTACTCACCTGCCTGCAACTTACCACTCCACCTTCTCCACTTCAGTACCCTGGTCCGCCTCCGTCTGTCTCCTGGTCTCCTGCCATATTGAATTCTCCCTGGTCCCACTTCAAATAAACTATAATTTGTTTTTTTGCATTTGAGTCCTATTTTTCATCTGTGACAGTTTGATAAACTTGAAAGATTCTCAGTGATTCCTGACGATTTTAAATAATATTAAAAGTGACAGTGAGTAAAAACGATTGATGTCAGACTGGTCCCATGTCCTTTCGTTCCCTGTTTGTGTTCCCTGTTTCAACATATTGACAAAATAAAGTGTGCAAGAAACTTACTATTTTGGTCACTCTTTTATGTCTTTCTGGACCTTTATTTTCTGTCGGGAAATGATGAAGAATGAAGGAGGTTTATTGTCTTTGGTTGGACCATGGGTTCATGGGTTGGACTCGGAGTAGCCTTAAAATATTTTTTTCTTCCATCATAAGAGCAGTTGAACAGGCACCGGTCATTCTACAAGTCACTTAAAGCGAACCCCGACTGACATGGCATGTTTGACTCATATTAATCTTGCAGTCAGTAACATAAAAGAATTCCCCAAATATTTCCTAGTTTTATATATTTTCAGAAACTATTTTTATGTGTAGGTCGCCATTGTTGTAAATGTCGCAATGCATTCTGGGTCCTGACGTCATATGGGTGCTTACCTCTGCAGAAGACCATTGTTGTGAGCCATAGAAGTCAATGTTAGCAGGGATAAGCTCTCTGTTGGGCATTTTCAGCTCCAACCACAGCGTGATGTAGGACTGTAGGACACGAGGGAAGTGAGGGATAAACTCCGTGATCAAACGGAGACGGAAATAGATGTGAAAATGCATCATGAT
>OMNZ01051261.1:0-13975 GCA_900303255.1 Lesueurigobius sanzi
AAAACATTGTTAATGAATTGGCCGCAACAAACAACCTGCGCTTTGACAACGGACAGCTGGACCTCACGAGCTACAGAGAGCTACTTGACAATAACCGTGCACTATACTGACAACTCCGACTGGGAGATTAAGACTGCTGTACTACAAACTCGTGCCGAGCTGCAGAAAAATCTAAGACAACTGATCTTTATTTGTTTAGTTCAGGGTGAAAGTAACAGCCAGCTGTCTAAAGTTATGTGCACTTTATTATATAGCGTTAAGTGTCAATAGTGGAGTCTCTCCGCTGGAGACTTTCATGCACTTTCATGGTGTTTGAATGTTAAGTTACATTTAAAAGCTTGTTCTGAGCACTTTAATACAGTATTTTCACAGGTCTATAAGAGCTAAAATCGTGTGTGTGTGTATTTTGTGTATTTTGATACAATACAGAAGACCAATTCTATTTTTTGAAAAAAATATAAAAACTTGTATTTCTTGTTCAGCATGTTAAATGTATCGAATCGAATCGAAATCATGACCTTCATATCGAAAATCGAATCGAATCCAATAAACCATTATTTATGTAGAATTTATTCCTGAGATTTTCATTTGGTCATCTTTGGTCAAACGTTTGTATATGACCAAACAGGATATTCAGACGCAGTATCTTGCCTTAGATCATGGCCCACAATAGTCTGTTTGTTCCACCTAAGAGTTTTACAGTTGGCCTTAACCACTGGGCACAGCAACAAAGAGGCATTGTAGCTTATTTTGCAAATTCACAGATTTATCTGTAGCCTACAAAAATATATTATATGACACAACTTTATCGCAGAGCCATTATTTCACCCAGAGAAAACATACTCAAGCAAAATCTGATGCATTACAAGAATATGTAATGGGCCTTTAATAAATGGCCAGCTCTCTCCGGGAGCCTCAGTACAGTGTGCTGCAGAGAGATTTGATAAACAGCGTAATGTTTATGAATGTGGGCGATCACAGCAGGCACTTAAACAAATGTCAGCACTTTATTAACCACGCAAAGAGCAGGTGATAGGAGTAATATTCTTGTGCCTATCAAACGTTATTACATTTTGCTAACATAGCAAATGCTCTCACATTTTCACAAGGTCATTTCTGTTAGTCATCTTAATCTTTGCTGTAACTTGATATGTGCCTTTTACAGAGCAAACTTGGAAACCAGTCCTTCAGTCTCAGGCAGGTGCTTTCTAAATTGACAATAAAAAGGCTCAGTTCATTATTCGGACAGTAAACTTTTTATGAAACAAAGCACAATAAACCGGGCTCTATCCTCGGGGTCAGAACTTTGAAGTCTAAAACGGTGAGCTGTTTACAATAGAAGCGTGATATATCGACCAACTGTCAGGGCCTCTCACTGCGATCGGCCAATTTACTATTTGCAGGTTCTCCGTGCTGCCCTCAAAGAGCGGGGGAGTGCACACTTAACATCTGACCTCATTAAGAAAAAGATGTTTTATTCAAATACCTGCCCAAGCGACGAAGGACTGCTGTCTGTGTTCATTTCTAGAACATAAAAGTAGTAGAATTTCAAGAATAAAATGAAATTAGCAGTTAGAAAATTGCAAAGGTTTACATGTTTCAGGAAGTAAAATTTAAACCTGCAAACAACAAAATGTTCTATCTCTATGGATAAAACATTGTAACCATATAGTTTAGACTTAACAAAATTAGATTTCTTTTTTCCTATGTATTTCGATTGCTTGTATAGAAGCACCATTGCGTTAGTGCTGGTTGTGCTGTGTCCAGTCAGCCAGAGTAATGGAGCAGACCCATCTGGACCAAGTGCCCTGTCCACGCAGGCTGACCTGACGGGGGATGAAGAGAGTGTGTGCGTTTGAACTACAGAGGCTGTGAGTGATCAGCCAAGAGAGGAGGCTCCAGCACTGCACCTGTTACGGCTCCCAGAGAGTCCGCAGTGATCGGTGTAAATCAGGACGTAGACGCTCAGGACAATGGAGGCTTGGAGGCGACCAAAATGACATCAAGATAAAGAAAGACACAACTGAGTTTGTTTCACTCGATTATGTCGATCTCAACAACGTGAGCAAAGCCTAACTTTATTACTCTAGCAGTTTTTGGCCGCAGTTGAAAAGACTGATCAATTTGGCTTATCTGTGCCCATGACTCTACAAAACATTCAGCTGCTTGGCAGGGGCTGACAAGAGGATGGCAGGCAGCGAAAGAAACCAATTGTGGCTCGGCAAAAACACAAACTGTTGCCCAATGAATGAGCTCATTTTCAGCCCACTGCACGGTCACAGCTCCAAAGTGCAGACCTTTCATTTACGCTCGGCCATTAAGTTATGAGCAGGCTCTGTGTTTCTAAAATTATAATGGTGGGTCTATAAAACAAAAGTCCACTGAAGAGTGATGGCATTTTTTGAAATTACAGTTTCAATTGAAGTCTTCACTGAATTTTTCCAAGCACAGCACATTTGGTTACACTTTTATTCCCGAGTAATCTATCAAAAATATTGCCCCTCCTAAAGCAATATAATTAAAAGAATAAAAGAACTTACACATATAACATATTTCATGATTACGGCATAGGTAAAAAGGCCAAATGCATAGCAAAACGTATGCATATTGATTGTAATACATTAGCCATACAGTGCCTTTTTAGACGCTCAAGGTCGCTTTACAATTCCATGAATCATGCATTATTCATTCACTCTGCACACTCCCTATTTTAAACTTTAGCGCTAACAGCTCCTCTGGGGTAGACTGACGGAAGCGAGGCTGCCAATCTGTGCCATCGGCCCCTACAATTTCCACCAGTCAACTCCCTCCTCACACGCCCACAGCCACGGCGATGGAGAGGAAATGTAACCACTTTTCTATACTCTTAGTAATGGCTATGCAACTGGATCGCTTTCGTAAGTTTGAAATAGAGCTGGAAAAACCTTGCAAAGTCAAAGTCAAATCCCTCCGACACACCCGGGTCAGCAAAGTCAGGCTGGAAGAACCTCCTTCTCAAAGTCTTTTTAGTCGCGGCTGAAAAAGGAGACACTAATTTACTCACAAACCATTACAAGTACATTCACTTTTCTTCTTGGTCACATTGAACACTCCCTTGAGGCTGGCTGACAAAACAAAGCTGCTCGTGTGGAATGATTTACCTGTTGCTCCGTTTGAGGGGAACAGGGAGGAGGGAGTTTGGAGAGGCGCCATTTCTCACAGCAACTGACACCATCTCCCGAAAAGTCATAAAGAGACAGGGGGGCATTCACAGCGCGGGCATAGCTCATCCCTACGACTGCACCCCACAAACTTTACGATGTGGGTTTTTTTTTCAGATTCAGGAGGAATAAAATGCTTGTCATAAATGCAGGTGTAATCCTGGCTGAACACTGCCATAAAGTTGCAAGACAGACAATATAAAGATATGTCATAATACATCTAAATTATGCTTACAGATAGAACTTTTATGCCTATGTTTTTACAGTTTTCTTTTTATATTTGATGCACACTATTGAGGAAGCTTCTCAACTAGGTGTGGGCCATATACAGAAAAAGTAATATCTTGATATATTGGAGGACTTTCTCAATAACAGTCAAGAATATGCAAAAATGTACTGGAAAACACTTTCTGTTGATTTCTTGACTTTGGTGACATTCTCGATATTGTACATTTGTGTATCTTCCAAACAGCAATTTCGATATCGTCTTGTTGACAATATTGCCCACATATTCTCGACATATAGAATAGAATAGAAGCATTTCTATCTTGAAGTTAAAGCCACAAAGCTCTAATACTCACAAAAGTAAGGCGCTTTGATCATATAACCCCTGCCCTGAAGTCTCTTCATTGGCTCCCTGTGTCCTTCAGAATTAGATTTAAAATTCTGCTGCTTGTTTTTAAATCTCTGAATGGATTGGCCCCACTGTATTTGTCAGAAATGTTGTGTTTTTATGCTCCTGTAAGAGCCTTGCGGTCATGTGACCAGTTGCTTTTAACTTGTCCTCGAGGCTGAAAACCAGAGGTGACAGGGCGTTCTCAGTCACTGGACCTAAACTTTGGAACGAACTCCCTTAGTCCATTCGCTCTGCTTCCTCTGTTCAGTGTTTTAAGACACTCCTAAAAACTCATCTGTTTGAGTTAGCTTTCAACACGAGTTGAGCTGAACCTTGCACTTGTTTTTATTTCTTAAATACATTTATCTTTTTACAATTGTACTTTATACGTTGTTTTGGATATGTACAGCACTTTGGGCAGTGTTGACTGTATTTAAATGTGCTTTATAAATAAACCTTGACCTTGACCTTGACAAAATGCTGCTACTTTCTCACTGTAGTGTAAATCGGGATGCCAAGATTAACCAATTTTATGATTACCGTGATTACACAAGGTAGAATGGTGGTTAGAATTTTTGGATTTTAGGGTTTCTGGTAGGTTTCCTTCCATTTTTTCCAGCATGAAAAGTTCCACAATGCACCTTTAAACAAATATAAAAATACACATGTATTTCTTGTTTTATTTTGTAAACATTTAGAAAGTTTGAAGGTTGTATTTTCCTTCCTTCATTTTGATCATCTTTTTTTGATAAGATTTTTTCTCACAATAATTGTCGCTCAAACATTCATAATCGCAGCAGCCCTAAGTGTAAGGTTTAAGATTGAATGTAATTTAGCAGTTTTCTGAGAATCTAATCTAATATGGCAGTACATGTTTTAGTTCGACACAGTTGAGTAGTTAATTCCTAATAGCTCATTTCTGAAAGACTTTGCAATATCACTATAAAAGTGAGCATTTCTGATCCCTTGACCAGTCTGGCTCCCTTTGGTAGTGTGCATCCTCACCACTGGGCAGTCTAATCTGTCTGTCCTGTGACCCTGCAGTAAGAGCAGCAGGAGGGGGGCTCTCTCACAGCTCTGGTGCTGGACTGAGAAAAGTGGGATCTGGGCACGCTGTGCGTTATGGGGCTTTTACCAAGAGGCCAGTTGGACTTGCAGAGATTATTTGGAAGAGTTTTATTTGTTACAGGATTTGGCCACCAAAACGGCAACTGAACCTCATTTAAATTCATGCTTGAATTTGCTTCGACTGCCCTGGTCTAGTTGTTAGGGGCTGTTATACTGCTACCTGGTCCTGGAGGTTTTGTATCTTAAGTGCAACATTTTCATAAAACAGCTGTGCACAAGCTCAATGTGCAGGCTGAATGTACATGGACTTCCTTTAGGGCTACATGGCATGACAAAAGTATTATGCTGTTGGTGATAAATATCACATCAAAAACTACCGTAATTTCCAGCCTATTGAGCACACCTGAGTATAAGCCGCACCAAACAAATTTATTAAGAAAAAGAAAAGTTTGTATATAGACGCACCTGTCTATAAGCCGCATGTGTTCAGGTAATATGGGTGTGTAGTGTGTACCTATGTTCGCAGATGTTCCTCGCACACAGCGGTCATGCGCCTGAAGCACAGACGTGCCGCCGCTGCTGCCGGGTCACGTTTCAGCCGCATGGTCAGTGGTGCAGAGCAGAGTGCGCAAAGGTGACTGAAATAGGCTATTTAACGGCGACGAGAGACTGAAGAGGCAGCTGATTCCCAAATCCAGTGACAAAAGTGTGCGGCTCAGCTCAGGTCGGGTTCGTTTGTCGATAAAAATCTATGAATTAGCCGCATGGTTGTATAGGCCACAGTGTTCATGGTGTGTGAAAAAAAATTGCGGCTTATACCCCGGAAATACATTATGCATTTGTATTTGGATATACTTAACAACAGGTAAATGCCATCACTAGTCAAAACTGGGTGTTCCCCTATTGTTTAAATTACTTAATTTATATTTATGTATCAATATTTTTACATAAAAGCATGTATTGTTTGGAATGAGGAATAATGAAATATTTGTACGGCATAACAATACAGATAGCTTGTGTACAAAACTGCATGCATATAAAGTAACTTTATCTCCACAATGCTGATGCCAACACACAATCACATGCACAAAGTTAGTTTCTACCTACACCCTTCATCGGGGCTCTGACATCTGTTCCCATGGCAACTGTATCAATAGGGCACAAACCAGGGTCAGAAAGTCTCTCTGTCTGAGCGCGGCGCCCCCTCTTTCGCAGGTCCTGACATTTGAAGCACTGTCTGGCTGTACCTGCTCAGCCCCACAACATTTCCACAGCGGAACACGCAGCTCAGCCCACACAGTCCAACTATTCATTCTATAACTATTGTCTCATAATTACAGCTTTTAAAATGTACAGCAGTGCTTCTGCGCCTGCACCACCGTCAATGGACTCGAGTGGCAATAATAACACATAAATACTGTGTTTTTTAGCTGAACCAACTCTGTCTATAAATACATCCCATAAATATAACTATGAACTGTCTATGAATTAAGAAGGAAATTCAGATTTATTCACCCAGATTAATATAAATAAGTATAAGCATAAGCATCAGCTGGAAGATGGATGCCATTATATAATAATTTGGTTTTGGACATTACTGCTCCACAATAGCCAAGCACTTAAAAGAAAAAACAGCTAAGTCAGAACTGTATTGAACCATTTATAAAATAAAAATGTATTTTATTTGATTTTGAAAGATATTGCTTATATTTTCCAACAGTTTTTGGCAAGAAGAGAAATGTTAAAGTGAATGCAGATGGCATGAGTGGACTGAGGGCAGGCTGCTCTAACAGCAGAATAAATCAATTTTCATCCCGCTGTGGTAACCAGGACAGCAGCCAGCTCCACCTGACATTATGCAAAGTGTGTGCAATTAATCTAGCAATAGTTAAGACGTGTCAATAATATTGTCCCTGTTTCTCAGCGAGGAAGGCTTTGCGGCTCCAGCTAACCTGTTTTTTAATCCTCCCCCAGAGGTGCCCTGCAAAGTCAAAGTGAGCAATGCACTTTAGACAGAATGCCAATGCCACCTGCTCATGTGTCTGTACGGAGAAGGGCTGCCAGCACAAAAGCCACAATTAGATTTCGCAAACCAACTTTATTCTAAATTGGAGAACTAAACCATGCAGATCTACTAATCATATGTCCAATAAACCAAAGATTGTGTGGCAAAACCTCAAGTCAATATAAATTCAGTTGGTTCATTTATCCTCAATTCAACTTTTAAACTCATAAAGCGTGCTGCTGTTGTTTTTTCTTTGATAGGAAAGTCAAATAAGCTTACAAAATGTAAACATAAATAACCTTTTGAGCGAGAAAACAGACAAAGAAACAATCTAACAATGTAATGCTTAAAACGGTGGTCACATTATATGATCTGAGCCCCGTTTTTGAGCCTCTGAAACACAAATTGAATAGTTTAAGAACTGCGACCTCTGCGCTTGCTTTGAACAACACATTTTTAACTATTTCCTCACAAAGACGCGACAGGCCCTTTGAAGCGGCTGACAGAGTACACCTAAGCGGCGCGTGTGCGTATAAATAAAGCTCTTGATAAAGAAGATGCGCTAATTAAAGCTGCATCATGTCTTGAAGGCTCTCTCTGAGGAACAGTGCCGACACCTGACAAGCCACTTCAGAGGAGTGCCATGTCGTGTCATGCTTCCTAACGGCGCCGCAGCACATTTTGATTATCTATCAGTGTGAAGAGTGTTGTCTCAATGACATGCCTGCTCCATTCCCCAAATGAAAACAGCACAGTGCCGTCCCCAGAGGAGCTTAATGATCCGCAAATACGCGCGCACACTGTCTATCTACGCGGCACTCCAAGGCCCACACACAGCAGCGCGGTATTGATCAGTGTCAGCCTGTATAGACTCAAAATTAGCCCGGACGCATCACAGAAATTAGGACAATGATGATTTGTTATTGGGCACAAGCACCAATGATACCAGAGCCCCCTATTTTGACACACAAAGTCAGCAACTCACAAAAGCAGACAGTAATTGAGAGAGCTAGAAATACGAACAAAGAAAGACTTCTTGTTTTTTTTTTTCTCAATACCGTCTGACTGTCTGGCTTTGGATAAATTGGGGATGAGTTTTTGGCAGGCGGTGTCCGAGCACGGCAACAAGAAACAGTCCCGCAGAGGCAAGCGAACTGCGTGATCCCCGCTGTATTGTACCGCGGCCACGTCTTTCCGGACGAGGCTTTAAACCGCGAACACAAGCGGCATAATAAGCGATCGGCCGCAGCCAAACAGGAAGCAACACATGCACAATTGTCTACATGAGGCATCTCCAGTCCTGGCACATGGAGCCTGAGCCAACATGTCTGGACATTGAGCTGTATGTGACAAGTGTGAAAGACAGTGCTGCAGAAGTAGATAGGAAGATATAATGGGTTCAGGAAATGTTCATAGCCCTCTATTATTCATATGTTATTATGGTGAAGTCTGGTACTGAAAATGTTCAAATTATTATTATTATTTATTGAATCGAATAGGAGTGACTCACATATTTTGTTTCTGGACTCATTCTGTACACTATATCATTTTTGTGTGGATTTTACTGGATTTACAAGTTTTTTTTTTAGTAAATACATATCACCGATTTCCATTTTGTTCTATGAGTGGTCAAAACTTTAAACCCAAATGTCTCATAACCACTCAGAATGCAGATCAGATAATTGGGATGGGTTTGTGGTTGTATAGATTAGATTTATTTCAAAACTTTAAAGGAGACATATCATGCTAATCGACTTTTTCAAGCTTTTAACCATGTTACAATGTTGTCCCTCGTCAAAAACAGACCTGGAGCAGTATTTCACTTCATTCACGCACATTTTTTAAATAATTCTGTTTGCGTTGGTCCGTTCACGTTGACTTCTGCAGCGCTTGGTTTTCTACCCCCTGGAACAATTACATCATTATTCAAACCCCCAAACTGTCCCCCACATTTTTAAAGCCAATAATCCAATATTGGATCAGTTCTGAGCCGTTCTGTGCTCATAGCATGGACACAGAAACGCCATCGCGCTACAAGCCACATGTTTAAATCCCAACTTCTGTCTCTTCCGTCTCAATTAGCCCTGACAGTATTGCCAAAGGTTTGCCTACGTCACTGATCTGCTCCAATGGAATATCAAATGGCTGAGTCTCGCACACGCCCTGTGGCAAATTGGAGTTTTTTTTGTTTTTTTCTTCACAAATACAAAAACGTGACTTTGAACAAATCCACAGATCGCACATTAGGGGGCGACATTGTAATCAAAGTCACTAATCCCTGTTTTCTGCAGCCACAGATCGATACATTTGTAGCAGACCAAACGCTCCTATTAAGTTTGCAGGATGACATATTGCCTCTAAATTATATGTTTGAACTGAGTGTGCTGTAGCAGTAGCATTTTGGACTACATGTTCCATAATGCTTTGCCCCTTACTGGTTGTGTACAAGTTACTCCCTGTTGCTAACTAAACATGTGCAGTCCTGTGTCCTCCTCATTATACATAATGTGCTACACCTGCCCACACTCACCCCCTGCAGCTCACCCCAAAGCCTCCCATAGCACGGCGGTGTTTGGATTTTATTTGTGGGTGGAGTAAGGCTTTGGCACGCCTGTTTAGTTACCCTTTAAACAGTGTAGAATTTATGCCAATAAAAAAAGAGATCAATATTTTGGTATCAAAAGCACTACAGAAATAATTTAAGCGGTCCAAAAACTTTCTGAACCTACTGTACAATATAAAAATAAGAATGTCAGAACACGGAGGAGGACAAACGCTACTTTTGTGACAAACGCGATACTAACTAAGATCCTAGTGCACCACAGAACAATTGAATTAGTCCCACAGGCGCCAAAATTAACAGGTTGTTTCAGGTTGGACCAGAATGTGTGATTAAAACAAGACGTGAAGCAATTATCAAAATTAGACCAACAGGGCCAGGCTGCAAATTATTCTAATTTTCTTTAAAAATGCTGGCTGCAATTTCATTTATTTTCATCCCAATGTGCTCTTTGTTATCTTTAAAGTGTTCCATCTTGTGCCTCCATGTTGTGCTGTGCTGGTTTCCCCTGACTGACTTCATTAAATGTCCTAAAGTTGGCACAGCAGCGAAACAGCTGAGCAGCTTTTAGACCCACTGTGTGTTTTTGATAACATTTTGAGATGACGTCCTGCTCACATTTGTGTTTTTGCACGAATCCCAGTAAGTAAGGTATATATAGGCGAGTTGAAATTCAGGTGAGCACAGACTGAAACATCTCAAGATAAAATATATAGCCCCGAGCGATGGATGATATGTTTGAACACAGAACACAGAGGGAGAGCGCAAAATATGGAATTGAGAATATTACAGTCACAATAACCATCCCTGTCACAGTCTGTATGGCTGCTTTGGGAGAGAGCTTTTATATTTCTTTATGCAGAGTTTTGATGCCGTGTGGGTCCTAAAAAGGTACAATATTATAAAAACAATTGGTTTTTCCCAAAATAACTGCTTTCTATGGAATGAATGAACATTCTATGTTACTAATTATAGCATTATTTTTGTTTTATGCTCCTAGTGATATATATGAATATGAATATACATCAATTGTTACATAGCTTGAGTGGTTAGCACTCTCAGAGAGAGATTTGATTCCAGGACTGGGTAAACTTTCTGTGTGGAGTTTGCATGTTCTCCCTGTGTCTCCATAGGTTCCCTCTGGGTGCTCTGGTTTCCACAACCACTCTGGGGCCAGGACTCCACTGAAAAAGAGATTCTTAGGGTGTATTCAGACCAGAATTTTTTTTTTTTTGTTTGGTTTGGTTTCGCTTCGCATGCACACTGTGCTTTTTGCAAGTGAACTATATTTTGTAAACACATCCACGTGTGTGACGGTGATCAGTGCTCCCATTGGACAGCAATGACTAGGGCGAGTTCGTCAAACCAGGGACATTTGTCTTTTTCCTCTCCTTAACTCTCACTCTTCTTTAATGCGTCTCATACCTTCATACTGTATGTTTTTTCACTTTGACACAGCATTGTGCAAGAGACTGCTCCAAGCCCCTCTCCTTCATTTTCTCTCTAAACATGCTGAACACAACCTCATTTTTGTGTGTCTTTTCTAGCAGTTGGGTTATGTGTACATCTGCCCAAATATCCAGGAGGCAGTGTCTCATTGTTGCTCCAGGTCTGTCCACAGCTTTGTAGCATCTATTCAGTATTAGCGCTAGCAGCAGTGAAGGGCTATTTTTCCCCATGGTGCCTTGCTACGGTGGCTTGTTAAGCCCATAAAGGTGCATGTATCCTGGAGTTGGTAACGAACCCTGGTCCGTTTAAAGTGGACCAAACAGTGCAGGTCTGAATACATCCTTAATCTCAGTGGGACTTTCTTGGATAAATAATAAAGTCCTGCTGAGACTTTCTTAGTCCCACTGAGACAACGAAAGTGTATTCGTGATATATCGCTAATGCTACGTTTGTGTATCACAAATGTAGATATACATTTAGAAATGCATTAGATGGGTGGATCAATCCAGTGACCTTTGAATGACCTTCTTGCATAGTGTGGGAGAGAACATACTTTCCGTTTCATGGCAGAAGACAATAGGCCAAAAAAAATTAAAGTTGATTCAACCAAAGGTGAATGCAGAATCTTCCATGTTGCCGTAATGTGTGATTTCACCCAATTTCAAGCATGACTGACCCAATAAGACGCCTGCATCCCATTCAAACCTTCCTCCAGAAATAACATTTATCCAATTTGCTTCATGGCTTCCCGCTCCCATGCGCCCGCCTCACTCATGCCTGTGGCGGATAAATGGATGGTTCGGGTTGTGGAGAAAACGTCTTCTGGTTCACCTTTGTAACCATATCTGTGGGCTAATCCACCAGAGCCGGTCAAGGTAATTTAAGGAGGTGATATTTATAGAGAGGATTACCAAAGAAGACTATGCTCTTCAATATCACTCTGCTGGATAAAGGCTTCTGAGCCGGATCAATACACCTAGTCACCAATAATGCAAAAATGTAAAGTACAAAATGCTAAAAAAAAAAAAACATACAGCTTCAAGACTGACTTAAATTATCAGTGATATTCAATGTTTTTAAGGCAAAGGCCCTCAAACTCTCTGTGGGACGAACTGGGAATTATGATTCAACTTGAGTCTTCCTTGTCAATCGGAATTAGATTTTTTTTTATGTTGTAAATGCCAACGCTCTAGTGGTTGAGGACTTTTCTCACAGCCTTGTGGAGTCCTGGCTCCAATAATTGCTCTCCCCCGTTCTTCGTCCCCTTTTTCCCTGCCCTTTCCAGTAAAACCTAAGGGCCAAAAAAATCCTTTTAAAAAATTGCTAATGTTTTCATCCAGCTAGGCGATTGGTTTGCCTCTGGTGAGTTTCATCTCTACCGCTCTTCATACTGCGCCAAACACTATACTTTTAGTGTTTTCCTGGCTGCTTTTCCATGGGTGACCCTGGATGTTACTGCTGGATGCTCCGTTTCCAGGCACTGGGCCTATCACAGCAGCAGCATGCGGCGCAGTGTTAAATCCATCCAGCTCACCACCGCAACCCTTCCTATTCTGCCACATTTCCTGCACCGCTCACATTGCTAATTAGAAATGAACTGGGTAATTAACCACCTTGTCTCATTGTCAGAGATGGAATATTTTTTTCTCCCACTGTGCGAGGCTTTTGTTGTCCGCTCACAATGACAGCATTTTCGCGCATCTCTCGGTCCAAATCCAATATGAATTACCAGGAGCTCAAAAGAGACTTTATATTTAAAATGGTCTTCAGTGGAGGGAGGACGGAGATGAGGCAGAAAGCAGAAGAAATGGTAGCGTCTGTTCTACGGTCTTATCACGGAACACAGCTCCCTCTCCTCTGACATAACCACTTATCTCTGGTCACCGGTTTTCATTCGCGGGAAAGGAAAACAAACTGGAAATTCAGGATAATATGGCATCGCACAAACAAATCTGCGGTCTTCTATCATGGAATAAATAAAAGATTTTATGTGATGCATACATTTACAGTAACTGTGCAAAAAAGCAGCAAAGAAACTGGCGACTTTTTAAAGACAGTGGATGCCCTTTTGGCTGCAAAAGATCAAGGCATCAGTGAGAGAAGGTTTTATCTTACACAAAGTAATGATCACTACGTTTAAGGTTACAGATAAGGGCTGAATAGATAAAAGGAATCCCTTAATGAGGAACTTATCTGAACTGCTATACTGCTTTTCTGGTTCCAAGTTTCATCTCAAATTTGGAGGAAAGCTTTAGCAATAGATAAAAGTTTGAATGTTCCTGTTCGCATTCCGGGTTGAAGGAATTTTGTGATTGAGCGACAAGCCATCTTTGTTTAGAAATAACATCTTTGAAAAGTAACAATAAAGTTTGACAAAGACTGTATGAAGCCCATCAGCCAGACGCGCTGAGAAACAGGGAAAGAGAGGCTTATTGTGTGGGCTTTCTCTGTGAAGCCGGTCTTGTGTAATGAGAAAAATTAAACATTGCCAGTTTCTTCTTTTAGCACAAAGAGTGCCCCTAAATTCCATCCAACCAATCAATGGCCTTTCTGAGCAAAGTCTACAAAGATAACCTGATTTAATTCTCTTCATTACACGATGAATGATTTCACTTATAAGCAAATTTGGTTTGACAAGGGTCCAAATAAAGTTGTGGAGCTTTAAAATTGTAGAGTGCTTTTGTAATTAGGAAAGCACCTGACAAGAAAGGATCAATGATGGCTGTACATTAGAAAAACTGTTTTGGCATAATATCGAGAATGCCTGAGACAAAATGAATGACGTGAAGAAAGAAGCTTCCTGAAGTGGAAGACACAGTATAAACAAACATAAATACCTGCTGTGGTTGTTTTCTGTAAACGACAAGCCAGTCCCACTTGATTATTTGGCTTTACATTGTTCACCATGATAATGTAGGACGCACATCCTCATTCCCTTCGATCACTCGTCAATTATTCAGAGGAAGTCACGGGGAAAATGAAGGCAGTCAACAATGCATGCCACGTCGATGTGTCCAACTGCCACTGTGTGTTAAAGTGGAATTGACTTCTGCTCATTTCCCAAATGGCACATATTT
>OMNZ01051264.1:0-19180 GCA_900303255.1 Lesueurigobius sanzi
GATGTATTCTCACGAGATTTGTGATTTCACAAATGTGAGGATACATCTTGAAAGGCCCCAATCCCTTACGATCGGGCTCGACTCCGAAAGCTGCGGGACCAATGACGTGCCTCCATTGGGGTTTAAGACGGGACATGGTGCTATGACATCACACCGAGACGCTCTGCCGCTGGTTACGGTAGGCGGCTACCATCGGGCGCTTCACCCAATTATCTTCAAGTACTGCTTATAACGGTCCCTCCCTTTCCCGACTGGATTGTACGAGAGCCTTTCCAGATTGATAATGCGTAGAACTCAAATCAGAGAGATACGCATATCAATCTGGCACACGCCAGGTTAGGGACAATCCACATAAAACAAACACTGTCACAAAGATCAATGGGACAAATTTCTTCTTAAGGCCGACTTAAGAACATTTTTGGCATTCACAAAATTTGTTCTTAGCTGAAAGAGTTCTTCTGGAAGAACAAATTCTGAGAACAGTCAGGAGGACTCTTACACACAGTAAATCTGCAGTTTTAGAATATTATCAAAGTCAAAATGGACCCAAGAATTCTCAGTCTCAGTCTCAACATGAGTAACATTTTTCTAAAAATTATTTCATTGAAAAATATATTTTTTGAGAGAATGAAAGTGATGAGAGGTGGTATAGAGCGGAGATAGTTAGTGTAAGATGAAATTGTGATTTAGATTATTATATTTTATAATATTATAATTTTTTTGTAACTTGTTGTGGAATACCCTGCAAAAAGTAACCTAGAAAAGTAAATTTGCCCTTGATTTGAGTGAGGTAAGTTTTTTACACATGAATTGACAAAAAATATGTCATCACACAAAAAATTATAATAATAATTTACTAGACTGTTGTGGGTCGTTTTTCTTAAAGTGTCAAAATCTTACCCCACTGGCAGATTTGTTGAAACCAGTTACTCAAATGCAAATTTACTTAAAAAATAATGACTTGTTTGTAGATGATTTTTTGCAGTGTAGTTATGCCACAGTGAGTGACTTGTCCTTGGCTTTTTCCGCGGTGCACCGATCATGCGGACAATGCACAACGGCCTGCTGATTCCACTTTATATCACTTGTTATCAGCCAGCCCTGTCTCCCTAATGCACCCTGACAACATTTTTAGCTTTTCTGCTGAATTCCCCCTGTTTGTTTTGAGCTCCACGGTGCAGTTTTGAGCAGCGAGGGTCAAATTGCTGACTCCGGGGAGGTAGTTTTCTCTCTATCCCCACATGTATCAAACCACCCGCCATTATCTAACCCCACGACCCCAAGCGGATGGCAATTCCACAATCCATCCTGCCGGTTTCTCAAATCCCACCCAAGTATACCCTGGCAGCTTGCAACACAAACAAACATGAAGCAAAGCCCGGTTAGAGAGCGCGTCCCCAGTGATGCTTGTTCCCTGTCTGTTAGTGTTCCATTCTTCAGACAAAAAAGTCTTTGATTTGCCGTCAGAAAGCCACAGTCCTCGCCGGCAGCACCTTTCTTAACGCTTGACATGGCAAACAGAGGCCTGACGCTGAATAGTATGGTCCAGTGTTCTTCCCAAGGCAATGACCTTTTCCCTAAACGCTAAGATTGGCTTTCTGAGATGCCGTCTTACGTAATTAGGCTGTGCTATTGTTGCCGCCGAGAACCAGTGTCTATTTATGACAGTGGTGAATAATAGGTCATTTGTCTCATCGAGGCAAGTTGTAAAGTTGTAATAATTGTCTGAAAAGTCCTGCTACCAAACATTTAGCATCAAATATTCTGTATCACTCTAGTGAAGAGTGACAGTAGCAAATTGCATGCTGTTGTACTAGTTTCACCGACACTAGCATGTATAACTTTTCTTATGTACAGTAGTCGTGCTGCACTTAGGCATGATTAGGTTAGGTTAGGCCTGTTATAGTTCCACCCCTTTATTCTAAAAAATATTCTCACCTAAAGAAAAACAACTCTTTGTTGCTCAGTTAGTTTCAGTCTCGACCACCTGGTCACTGCTTGTTACCTGTCTATTGATCTGCCCTGGGCTCTGCCTCAGCCTCATTAGCCTCATTAGCCTCATTAGCATGACAGAGAGCTTCAGGTTTCGAGCGAAGGAGGCTGCTGTACACGGGTAGTTGTAGTTGAAATTGAGACCTCCATTTCTGTTCATTGAAGGCTGCTGTTTCTTTACCAAAATAGCTTATTTTGCTCCTTGCTCAAACCGTCTTTCTTTAGTCAAAATTTTAACTTCACTGTCCTCAAAGAAGTGATTGGTGGCTTTGAGATGGAGATGAACTGCAGACTGAGAGCCGGTAGAGCTTTCGCTGCAGTGTTGGTAGAGCCTCTTATGCAGTGGTTGTGGGGTGTGGTGGACATCTTATGTACGACTAAGAGCTTACACAGAGATGTATTGTGGGTTTGTGGGTTGGCATTAACTGATATCAAGGTTAGTTAGCTAGCATTAGCATGGTTTCTGACTATGGTGCATAGGGTTTGGGACAGATTGTTATAAATTGAGCGTTACCATAGAAATTTGCCATTTTAGGGAGTATTAAAAAACATTGTCCATAGACTGATGGTGACTCTGAAAAATGCTTTCCATCATCAGTATAATTTGATGGTGATTGGATTCACAAACCTGCCATATTTTTCGCAATTTTCACTGGCCAACTTCACACACATTATTAGAACTTACTTCATATGTGCAGACAGCATGTGCATTGGCCTTGGAATTACAGAGAAATCAGCAACAAACTAAGACTAGAAATTAGAATCTTGACAGTTACAATAGTTACTGTTATAAAATTTTCGGCTGCCGTCCACCTCAATGTTAAATTATACGTTCTATAGAATGCTGTGATGTCACATGAATGCAACCTATTATAACCTTTTTGCTACTTCTATATAAGCCAATGAGAAGATAAAAAATTCCAATGTAATGTATCCTTTTCTTCCCTCCTGAAAAGCATATCATTCACTCAACTTTACTCAATTTCTAATCCCCGTTGTGGTTCCTTACGTGCCCGCATACCTTGCATGCGTGCCGTTTCTGTCTCCTGACTCCAGATCTTGTTAGCCGAGGTCACAGTCTTTCCAACGAGAGGTCAAACTACAGAAAGCTTCCCCGTGGAGCTTGCGGGGCCTGGTACGTGCTGATAGAATCCAATCCACCCGGCACACTCTTTTAACTGCAGGCTTAAAACATGTAAATTCACCATGAGGGAAGCTGATTTATTTTTCCCCGGTGGGAGGTGTGAGATCTAAATTTAAAATGATTAAACAAGCCCGGAGTTATCAAATCATTCGCACTTCCATTTGTTCGCCTCTGAGCTATTCTCAAATCAAGGGCATGTCTCTGAATCATTAGACCCAGTTGATGCTTCTTGTTTTTCTGCCACTGAAGCAAAGTTTTCCAAAATAACACTACTGTCACTTGCATTGTGTTTGAGAATTAGTGGCTGGCATTTAACCAATTTGTAAGTGGGGTGATGTTCGTGACTGAATCGACTTTTCTGTTTTTATCTAATTTGGCACAAATGCAACAAACACTAGGAACAGCGCACAAGCAGAGCATAAAACACCGCTGCAAAGAAATGACTTGCCAAGGCTGTTGTAGCCTCTTTTCATGGGCGAAGGTTTGCGAGGGGACCATTGGGACATGTCCACACCAATATTTCAGGATGACTGAGTTGTCCCCATCAACCTTATGTGGAGATCTTCTCCCTTGCCTCTTTTCCTTTTAAGGGAGAAAACGATTCACGCTGTGTCTCTTCTGTTTTACCTGCCTTAGGTGCAATTTGGCTTTATGCTAACTTGTTTGTCAGAAAATATGATTTTTGTGACTGGCATCTTATTCCTAAATCACTGTACAAAGTGTTTTGAACAAAACTTTTAGATGAAAGGATCCCAAAAGATTCGGCTCTGGCTAAAGAGCAATAGATCATGAGATCTATTTGTCAGACACGCATGTGTAACAGGGAATTATGCAGCCTTTACAGTCTTATTTTGTTTAAAAATCTGCATTCACTTTGGTTCAGTCCTCTACAAACATGTTCTTAAATGTGATCCTTGTAGGCTATTAGTTTAGCACAGTTCAGTTAAGACATTCATTTTCCTTGTTAAGCTTCAACTAGCTACTCAAAGAGAATCGGCCTGCTAATTTTATCACAGGCTCTGTACAAAGAACAATGTTCAGAAAGCTAGCCAGTTCTTGGAGCTGCCATCTTCTGCATTGACACATGTTCTGCTAAGTGATGCTAGCTGTAGCTTTTACCTTCCTGCTGTCCTTGTCCTAGTAAACAAGCTACTAAATCAATGTATCGACCGGACACTACTCTCCTAGACTGTCCACCTTGTTCTACTTGACCTGACCTCTCCTGTGGTAAACAAAGACCAAGAGAACGGATAGCTAGCATTGTTCAAGCTAGCATAACAGGTCTTCTTTCATGGCCCCAATGACCCATAGCACACTTTTAATTCAATCTTTAGCCTCTATGCTATTGCAATAAAAGCATGCTCCAATTCATGCCAGAGATGAATAAAGAATTAAATAAAAAGCAGCTGTAATTTCTCCATATTGCTCACATTTAGGTCTAGTCCACATGGAGCAATAATGCTTTTAATTCCAATTATAGGAGCAGTGGTAGTGGTAAACCTCTAGTGCCATGTAAACATTGTAACTAAATGGAAGTACAAATAAAACTCCATAAAACAGTTCCCAAAATGCAAATATGTGCTTTATAGGAAGTGTAATGGAAGCAATTATACTCAGTGTTAAATTGATTCTGTTTTTAGGAAGCTTTGTGTAAGCAAATCAGTTTGCTCCAGAGGGATTATCCTAGCCAGAGCTTGTTGTGATGCTTACAATCTTAGATACAAACTGTAGTTTTAGTTTTTTTGTTGTTGTAAAAAATCATTTACATTGCATTGGGCCTCAACATAGAAATAGTCTATTTGAGTGCCTTTTGAGACTGCCACAGTGAAGCACCTATCTTACCCTGGTTAGCGCTCGTGGGTCCTGGAGTCAAGTCCCCTGCCTTTTTGTGTGGAGTTTGCATGTTATAACCAGCGTGTTTCATCCATGTGTTTACCCTATCAACCCAGCTATCATCCAGCTTGGTTCTCCTGACCATAGAAATACATAGGAGGAATGCCCTCCAATGCTAACGCACACAGACAGCTAGCAAAACGGCTACTAACAGTATTGCTTACTTTTCAGAATTAGCCTGTTCAATGTATTTTAAGATTAGAAATAGTGTGTCAAAGTGGCTTCTGAGCTAAATGCTAAATTATTAAATAGTTAAGTTTTCCGCTTTTTTGAGGGTCGGATATGCGTCCAATGACCACTAAACCTTTTCATATGTTAATGATAAAGAAATAAAACTGACATGCCGTACCTCACCATAGGGACTGGCTTAACCATTCATTTGAACGGGGGAGAGGACGTTCGATTACGCGACTCAGGGAAGTTTAAGCTAGCTTGGCGTACGTACTGTATTTGGTTTGGATAGCTAAGGGTGCGAACTCAAGATCTGGGAGCTGATCTATGGCTGGTTATCCCAGAGTCGAATGCAAAGGCCAAATATCCCTTAAGGGCCAATAAAGTGCAGTCCATCTTATATCTTATATAGCACAACCTTTTTATACTGATATTTGCTGAAAACTCTTACTGTTTAATAACATATTTCCATGTTTTTGTAACAAATAGCTCAAAATCTACATGAACCTGGCAACCTATATTCCTAGAATCATTTGGGGGCTCAAACTCCTCCTCCAGAACTAAAGTGACGGGTTGATGAGCATTTTTTTCATCTAGGGCAGATAGACAGTGTAGATAGTAATGGGTCCTGTCTCTCACCAAGACAGCCTAATCTGCCTGCTTGTCTTTCTGCCCACGAGAACAGTAGTGTAGAAAATGAGACCCAGGGAAAGTAGATAGCATTAAGATGGAGTGAATGAGAGAGAGAAGGCGGGGGAGCGAGGGCATCTGTGGTCATCCCTGCTGTAAATAGACGTAATAATGTGTTCATTGGACATAGCGTATTGCATTTAACCACTATAAATATAACAGATAGCTGAGAGTGGTAACAGTGGAGGTTTATTATCCAGTAAATGTATTAGCGATGCATCTCTTGTGAAGACTCAAATGTGTGCATTTCCGTGGCTGTAAGCGACGAGCACTAAACACAAGGTGGGAAAGTCAAGTGGTTGAAGCTCGCAATGGAGCAAGACAAAACAATATACTGATATTATTCTTGAGGTTAGAATGGCAAGGGCACGTAGCATGACCCCATCAGCATGTTGTGGCTAATGCATCACCCTTGCTATGAGAACAATACACAAGTTCACCACGGAGAAAGCTAAATTGCCAATTATTTTCAAAATGCCAAATGGTTAGGTTTCCTTTGATGCTAGGAAAACAAAATACATTGTGTTGTTTCTTTTTAAACCCAGCCATTCATTGAAACACACTGCAGGATATTTAGCTTGGCGTCACCAGCCTCCATGTATGGGATACATTGGAAGGCAGTCTGGGATTGCGGCGTTGACTAGCTTTCAAATTCGGGACTAGAGGCAGGACTAAAAAAAACCATCGTAAACCAATCCGACAGACATGAATGTGACGTAAACGCAGTAGGAAGAGTGGCAAAAACATCCCTTTTAAAAAGAAAAACCTTCAGAGTAGGCAGTTGTTGTGGTTTTAAGGACAAGTTCGGCTCATTCAAAACAGGAGATAATTGCTCTGTTGTGGCCGCCATCTTGACTTGTTTGTGGGTTCATTCTGACGCTGAAAATGACGCTTCGCTAACTCCCGCCTCCCGTGCTGTGATTGGTCTGGTAGCATTCTCATCAGATTTTGAGCCAGTCAATGATGCAATCCCACACTGTCTTCCAATGTATCTCATACATGGAGTCAGGCTGGTGACGCCATGTTTACGGGATATTTGAAAGATTTATAGCTACTTGTATGAAAGGAAAATGGCAGAGAGCTACTTATGCTTTAAGGATACTTGTGTAACTATGGCATTTAGCTGGAGTATGCAGTGGGTGGATGATATTCCGACCCAAGGATAGAAAATAAATGCAGTTTCTATTTTACAGTGTGAAACATGTTCATAAGTCAGTCACTTGGTTCACAGAGAGAAAATGCATCCATAAATGTGACCTGCTACATAAGAATTGTTTTGCAAAGCCTCTGGGGAGCGTTTCGGAAATTGTTGCAAGAGACCAGTGACCCGGTAATATGGAGCCAACTCTGAAACGATATCATTTAGAAACAATCCAACAGTAACTTATATAAATCTCCAAATAAGTTGCGCCAATTGTGAGCAATGAATCAGTGTTTGGGAGGAACATTGGAGGACCAGAGGACATGCTGTTACGTATTTGCACATCTGTTCTAGCCGGCTCTGTCTCTTAGTCATTCCCATTCTTCTGCATGGGCTGCTGCATTACACTGAGCCATCATCTGTTGTTCCCAATCACAACATTTCTGCTCCGACTGACTCATTAGCATCAGCGCTCGCGTCTTGTCAGCTCCGTCCAACACTGCTCCAGATCATTCTGCAAACAAGAAAACTGGAGTTGGGCCCATTTGTTTTTCTTTTTGTTGAAGCTGAAAGCATGAATTTAAACGGTTTCCTCCTTGTTGAGCGCCTGCTAGCTTTGCCTCTTACCCAGTCACCTCTCATACCATTCCTATGAACTATTTATCTTTCGTTTCATCTCCACCACAGCAACGAAACGATCAAACTCCTCAATGCGAAGAAATATTGAGTACTAAACTAATAAGAGAATCATACGTATAGAGCTGCAGGTATCAAATGTTTTTGTAATCGACGAGTATTCTGTCGTTTTTTCATCGATTAATCGTGATAAATTACACTTTTGTGTTTGTAAACAACTATATCAATATGTGTGGTGAGGGAGTGTTTTGAGATGTAACCTAGGTGTGTGTCCATGCGGGTGAGGTGAAGATTTATTAATAAGAGTTATTTTAGTGCATTTGTCCTCTTGTTACTTATGCCTCATCACTATTAACTTAAATACAGCGACAGTGCACGGCCAGAGCCGCGAGCAACAGAGCCCACCGACGCTGCACGGTTCTGTAGAAATCAACATGGCTAGCGAGCTGCAGCTAATCATACGCCGTCTGGAGCATGAAACTCGCAACGACCAACACTGTCATAACTGCAGTTCACCCAATAAATCATGGCACAGTGTAAATGAATGCAGGCTCACAATGTTGCATTCCCCACGTCTATCAATGTGTTATCTAAAAATCCTATAAGATATGAAAATATTCTGCTTTGTTCACCGGGCTTTTGGGGTGTCATGCACAAAAAGATTCCTTGGAGACTGAGGATTTTGTTGTTTTGTTGCGAAGAATATTGCACATCTTTGCTTGTTGCAACCGTACAAATTGAAATTTCAAGTCACTTTGATTGATTGTGCAGCACTAGCACTTAATTAAATGTAGTTATTCTATTCACCACCAAAGCATTTTAGTCTGACTTGTCTTTTTACCCAGTGAAGCCATTCAGAACAAGCTAAAAAAAAAAAATCTTGTTAAGTTGAAACGCAAATAATTCAAGCAGTACTTCAAGCACCCAAATGTACACCAGTTTAATCAATCAATCAATCAATCAATTTATTTTTGTAACGCCCAATATCATAACAGAAGTCATCTCAAAGGTCGGTATGGACAAAAACAAATCAATATCAGACATCAAGAATGATCAAAAATAAGTCACACACGAATGAAATGTCTCGACCAGATGTAATGTCCCGTGAATAAGTAAATCACTTAGAGTAACAAGCTTAGAGTATCCCCCATCCTTAGACCTTCCTCTGCGGCGAGGAAAACCCCCAAAAAAACAAAATCACATGGTAAAAAAATTGAGGAAACCTCGGAGAAAACCAATTTAAAGGAAGGATCCATTTCCCTTGGACGGATGGGCTAGTGGTTTAGCATGATGGCCACATTTGCATCTTCGCTGGTCAAACGTGCACAGAGTATGTGACATGCTTTCTCTTTAGGGGTTGTTGGATTTTGCCTTAGAATAGAGCCAAGTGCAGTGCGGCTGTTCTTCTGCACCCAGCGCAGGCAGCTGAGGAGACTCACGCATGGGTGCCCAATGTCCCAGTAGGAGACGGCCCCAGGGCTGACCCGGGACACGCCATCGGGACAGCTGGACAGGAAACACCGCGGTATTCCCCACAAGAGCCAGAAATAGTGTCTGGGGAGACCGCAGTCTAGGCATCTCAAGTTCATCTATTGCATACTATTGACTGTTTAACATAATGGATCAACATTATGCACGAAACATCATAGCCACAGAAATATTTAAGCTTTTGACCTCGTCGCTCACAATTATTCCACCTCATATCTATCGTTTTCCATTTTTAACAACATCATGGCTACTCGACAATGTAAATCTACCTGTTTAAAATACAGGTACAATCACAGGCCGCCACCAGCTCACAAAGTCGACACATTTCTTCGAATTCCACTTCCCCCGGTCCAATTATTTTCACACGGACCCACAGCAATTAGACGCTTGTGTTCCCCATAAAGCCCCATCACGTCAACTGTTAAAAGATTCATCTGTCAGTCCGCCCTGGGTGTTGGAAGGTCATTGATCAGCTCAGGTTAGACAGCGGGGAGCCAATTAGGAGCCACGGCGGCCATCTTGGTTGGTTGTTGTTGCATTCCTAGATAGACAACACCTCACGCAAGCCGATCTGCAGCGCGTAATGGCACTTGCTTCGACGTGACGGCTACTGAGAGGCTAGCTACACTGCTGAGTGAAGGCGAGAGAAATGCCAAAAATACCGAGGGGCAAAAACTATATAATGGATAAAGCCAGGTTTAAATGTGTGATTTTCCTTATTTACTATATAGTTATTTCTATTTTCGGAGGAGGTTTTGGATATATTCATTAGTTTTGGTATAAGCTTTCAATTTAAATGTGATGCAAACTTGTTTCTGACTTTGCTAATGCACTCCTAGCATCCAGATCCGTTGTGGAAATTAGTTCATAAGCAATTTGTTTATGGGAGTAGAGTGATCTGGTATGTTTACTATATTATATAGCCTGCAACATGCTAATTGTTGCGAGCATCCGTGAGTTTTTATGTGAGATTAAAACTAACCAGGAATTACATTTAAAAAAATCATCTGAAATCTTCCAAATATTGTACCAGAGTGGAAAATTCAGTCTGAAGGTGCTACTAAAATTGAGATGTTGTTTCAAGAGTGTAATGAAATCTTCATTTTGAGAAAGCAAACCATTAAGTCTTGTAATGTGTGCTTATACAGGTGTGTATCTCCACAGACTTTTGCAGAAGGAAATTACTAAAAAAATGTAAAAAATATTAGTAGGTTGCCAATAATACCATGAGTAGCACAGTCCAGAAAAAAACAACCAGAGTAATATTAAATTATAACAGGAAAGGCACATGTATTGTGTAAGGTATTTTCCACAAATACAAATACAGTAATTAAAACATTCACAATATTCATGAATATACAGTTGTGACCAAAGGTTTACATACATACCCTGACAGAAAACTTATTCATTTCCTAGAATATGAATGATAACACAAAAGCCTTTATTTCACTCATGGTTAGTGGTTGCGTGAAGCCATTTATGGTCAAAAAATCTATTTGTTCAACTAGAAACTAGCCAAATGTCCCTATCAAAAGTTTACATATTGTGCATCTTGAAACAAACATTGTCCAATTTTGTCAGAGAGTCCTGTATTTCAGCTGAAGTGAGTTCTTTCTTTGCTCCTGAACAATTTTCCTGGCAGTTGTTGAAAGTCATGTAAACGTTAGATCAGGGACATTTGAGTAGTTTCTGTTTCATTATGATTTCAAAAGAGTAAACTCCGTTCTTTGGCGGTAAATGGCTTCGCACAACCACTAACCATGAGTGGAGAGAAATATTTTTGTGTTATCATTCATATTCTATGAAAAATGTTCAAAAGATTAAAAGGGTTTAAACTTATGAGCACAACTGTATGTGCGTGGGAAACACGACCATGTTAGAGTGATTTCAGAACAAAATCTAATGCGTACCTGGAGTAGTGTTCAGGTTCATTCGTACGAGGCACTGGATTCTGTTTCTGTGCAAATATTAATTATACTGCTGCCTTTTTGCCGTTCCGTTTGGTGAAGGGAAGAGTGTAAAAGTGTGAGCTGAATATAGATGAGCATGTAATATTCATACATAATAATATAATCATCAAGTGTCAGTGGCAAAGCGAGGGTATTCCGCGATTCAATTTCTTTCACGTCAAAGGCTGATTATATGAGTGTCCTGTGTAAAAGCTGTCAGGGCTGAGAGATCACATAGCAACATCACACACACGCTCCAGTCTGTTGGATTGGTCATGTCAATTATTGATGATTAACTAATTATCAATATGGAATTTAAATGTACGAGGAAGCAAAGGAAAGCGTGTGTCAGAAATCATGTTGAAGCAGCGTTCATTTGACATTGACAACACATTTGGAATTCATTTCAGTTTTAGTCTTTTGACAAACATGTCATTTAGCTTTTGTCAAGATTTAAGCAATTCTTTTTTTTTTTTTCAGTTTTAGCTAAAAATTCCATGTAAAGATTTGTCAATATTGTATTCAAACATGTTTATGATGTTCTCTGCTTCATGGAGCTCCCCCACCTGAACAAAGCACAGACATGTTCCTTTACCTGTGGATTACAATGATATGAGGCTCTTCCAAACTGTTACTGAAGGTTCAGATGATTTTAGTTCCTTCTTTAAAAAACAATTAGTCGACAAAACATATTTTAGTCATAGTTTTAGTCATTATTAAGCACTTTTAATTTAGTTTTAGTCTAATTTTAGTCAGCAACAATATAACTTCTGCGTTGAAGCCTATTGTGTTGGTTCTTTGGAGTACTTTGGAAACAGGTTTGTAATCTATCATCATTGTTTTAGTATTGGGAACTATTTCGCCCCGACCTCAAGAGGCTTTGTCAGTAAATAGTGATCTCTTGGCGTTTGGCTGAACTTATACTGTTGTAGGGAGGTGTAGACAAGTCACAGACAGGATCTCTGTCAGAAGAGGGATATGTGCTGAATCTGCAAGATTCCTGAAACGTGTGAATGAAACAAAACACCACTTACAGTATGTTTTTCATTATAATATTTATTTGAAGAAGAAAGTGCATATTAATGAGCACATCCAGCATGGTTCAGCTTTAGACTAATTTCCATCCGTAGTCCCCATTCTTCTTCCAAGCGTTTTTCCCACATAGCAGGGTGCCCTATCTGGCAATCAGTAGTACTCATTGGCAGTAATATATACAGTACATAAAATACATCAATAAGAAAACCTTATAAAGCGCATAGCAAATGACCATCCCAGTGCTGACATTTCATTGGTCAACTAAGAGTGACAAAAACAGTATGATACACTTTAAATTACAAAATTGATTGGCTATCAATAATTTTCTAAGATGTTTTCAAAAGAAAGCATCCACAGTATATGTGTTTTTGATGAGGACATATGTGTTCTAAAGTCAATTTTGCTTGATTCTGGATGATACAGAACTTTTCATTGTGCTTTCCCTTAGCTGGATTTCAAGTCACTTTGCATTCATGGCTTTGAACGAGAGAGGAAACGTATTGCGACTATTCGTGTCTTGTACTTGAAGTTTTTGCAGTTATAGTTTGTGATTGACGGCACAGCAGCCCTGCTTTTCTGTGATAAAGGTTTGCACACTCCAGCCTTGCAATAAACCAGCATTATTGACGTATATATATTGCCCGCCACTGCCCGTCTAAGTGGCTCCGCAATAAAAATAAGCTTTATTTATGTTTTCGTGCTTGGCCTTGTTCAAACCGACCTGCTGCCTCGGTCTGTGGCTGCAGATATGAGGCTCTAGACGACACTATTAGACGCTCTCTCACACACACACACACACACACGCACGCACACGAACCAAGCCGTGGATTAAACAGAAATCAATCATAGTCCAACACAAAAACACCAACTTACAAACGACTTGGTGCCCTTGAATGAACAAAAGCTGCCGTTACTGTGATGGAAAACTTTGTTAACCTAAACTTTAGGGTGAAGTTTGAGGTCCTAGTGAATGAACCGTATTGTAGGATGCTTAAAAACATGATTAGTAAAAATATAATTACACAAAGCACCTCGTCTCTAAGGCTTTAAAGACTGTCAGTCCATAAGAGCCAAGTGCCACAATGGAGGCCCTATAGGAAATAGTGAATTGCTGTAGCTCAAATTTGGTAGGTAGCTCTGCTTGTAAAAAGAAGTCTAAAAAACTGCTTTCAACTAGGGTGGAAACAGCTAAGTCGACAACTAATCGATTATTGAAATAGTTCTATTTTAGGAATGGATTAATGATTTCTGGGATGTGCTGTACATACACTCCAACAGAGCAACAATTGCATCAAATTGTTGTAATTTTGATGAAAAAACTTGATTTGGTGAAATAAAATTCATTGTGAGATTGTTGCAGTAACAAGATTGGAGGGATATTTCCCTTGGCATCACCAGCCTGGCTTCCTCCATGTGTTGCATATGTGGGAAGACAGTCTGGGAGTCTGTTGGGGCAGCAGTTCAATTCGAGCCCAGAGGAAACCAATCGGAGAAACACGGGTGTGACGTGAATGCACAGGCAGCAAAGACGTCATAAAAACAAAAAAAAAATAAGCCAGAAGATAAGCCAGTGGTGAAACATTGCTCCGTTGCGGCCGCCATCTTGACTGTTGTGGTTGTGGTTTCCTATATGGACCAGGCGCATTATGTGAAATTCTGGTGCTGAATATTACGTATATCGCAGACTCCCGCCTCCCGCGCTGTGTGATTGGTCGTCCTGGATTTGCCCGGGGATTTCGGCCATTCAAGCGCAGACTCCCAGACTGTCGTCCCATGTATGTAAGACATGGAGGAAGCCAGGCTTGCGTGCCAAGCTATATGTCCCTTGGAACCAGTCAGCAAACCACGTTGTTCTTGTGAAATATGCCATAAATACAAAGTCATGAGTCATTCCGAGATACCGAATCTGGCTAAGACTTTCTTTACATTCAATATGATAAAAACCGAGCGATGTTACAGCAGGGTGCTTCCAAGTGCAGTGCTGCTGGTTGCTTGCTACACCATTCATTTGGCTCCGTCGGGACACACTCCTTCAACAAGACTGATTTTTGCATAGTAACGGCCAAACCTCTCGATTTTCATTCACTGTTAGTTGGTAACATTCCAAAGCAATCTGATCAGAATATTTGGTCCTTCAAAAAACTCTTTAACACAGTTTAAATATCGTTTTTATTGGCTGCATTATTCCACGCAATTGATCTTGTCATTATTTTGAAACAGACTAAATTAAAGGCTAATTAAGCGCACCAAAAGCGTCACCATAGAAGCACAGCCTTTTCCTCTGTGGCAAAACATATGAATTACTAATGTTGAGATTTTTATACTGTGTGTTCAAGTACAAATCCTATGAATAAATTAAAATACCACTGATATTAATGTAGTTTCTGACATTTTATATTTTCTTTGTGAAGAAGTTTACTGATGAAATGAAAATGCACTTGACATAAACATATTTAGATGGAACAAAATGACCTAAATGAACACCAGCATTAAATCAATATACTTAGATGTGTATGAAGTGTTAAAAGCATGTATAATCTTTGTATGGGTTGCTGCTGGTGAAATCTCCCGTAGCTGTCTTTTTGCTGTGATGTAGCGGTCACCCTGACTTAGTGTCCCAGAGAGAGTGTGAGTGAAATTATGATATTGATTTCTTTGGTCTTAGGAACTGTAACTGCTGTGGTTATTGCTCAGCCTGGAGTCAAACCTCTAGTTAGGGCTGTTCTGTCGGCCGCTGACACCCGCCTATTAGAGCCGCGGCACTACATCATCGGAGACATGTTTGCCGCGGAACGCCATGATTTGCCGCGACTACACGACATGTGCGCGGCGAAGATTGGTTTCTGCAAAGGGTTTGTTAGTTCTATACAATAAAAAAAATGCCCAAGCCCATCTATCTTCAGCGGGGCCTAAACCTATAACTGTATTCTTAGTAGAACTGTAAAAATACTGTAGCTTTCTATACCAGCTTTGCAATGAGCCACACTTCAAAATGTGTTTATTTTCATGTGTTGGGAATAAGCTTGTTTATTTAAAACAGTCACACACGGGAGTCATGCATGTAAACACACCACGCAGATTGTAGCCATGATCTAATTTGCATCTGCTGTCCCACGCTGGCACTCACAAACACACTCCCCATCCCCATCCCCATCCCCACACCGGTGCACCCGCCGCAGAAACAGGGAGAACATGCAAACTCCAACGCAAATTGGAGTACTTCAGCCGAAAGAGAATAACATAATTGATTACTAAACAGGAATACTTTAAACATAGTTAAAGTATTTTCTGCAAAATTCACTTACATTTGTTTCTAATTTTTTTTTGTGCATTTTATTTTGGTTACAAGCACACAATAAACTGCATATACTACAGTATATACAGTATACAATGCAAACAAGGAAGGTAACCGTAAAGGGTGTAGGCTGAAGCCGCGGCTTATCACGCCTACCCTAATTACACAATTACAAATTCAAAAATCTACCTTCAATAATGAGACAAATAAGTATATGTTCTGTTTACTTTTTTTTTTTTTTTTTTTGCTAGACAATAATTTGACTTACACTTCATTCTTATATTTGTTACAGATTGTGAATTTGAATAGTTTTTTGAAATAAAAGATTGAATTGCTCCTCTTGAACTCATCAGAGAGATACTGTTCATTTTAACATTAGTTCTGACCATTTGTCTCTTAAACATATTTCTCCTCAGGTTATGTTTTCGCTCCCTGTTTACAAACAAAGATAAAATGTTTTTCAGGCAATATTTTACTCTTAACTTTGTACATAAACACAGCAGTATTTAGACTAAATCATGAAATTTGATTGCTTTGAATTGACTGAATATTGCATTCGTTGGTTCATTATACGGAGAATGATTAACAATCCTAATGGCTTTCTTTTGTCAAATAAAAATAGGTTTTGTATTAGATGGGTAAGCAATAGCATGCCTCCATATTTCAACACAATAAGTCATATACAGCACCATGAGAGAACAATATAAGATGTACAGTGATGGTTTATTTAAGAAATACTTTGTTTTATGTACTATTGCTATAGTTTTAGACATTTTGGGTTGAACATGAGCTGTGTGTGGTTTCCAGGATAATTTATGATCTAGTATTATTCCAAGAAATGTTCTCATTAACTCTTTCTAATACCACATCGTCAATCTTCAGGACCGTATTTACTTTGATGTCTTGGTTACTAAAAATAATATATTTGGTTTTGCTTATGTTTAAAGATCATTTATTTACATCAAACCATTGCTTGAATCTACTGTACCTAGTTCTCTTGTCACTTCTGCGATAAGTTGGTGGAGATTATCCCCAGATGTGTATAGGCTGGTGTCATCTGCGAATAAAACGCTATGTAACAAATTGGATAATGGTCTTAAGCAGTTCTACACTCAAACTACTCTATTGATTTGTTAGCATGTCATTAGCTAAGACGTTTGTTTATTTGGTTGGGACAGTGCATGTTAATGAACACACATGAGCACCATGCATGTAAACACCCCACATTTCCATCCATTGTCCCACACTCGTACACGCAAACACACTCTCCTTCATCCTGATCTATTGTACATGTTAACTCCACCCAAAAAGGTCCCGCCCGGCCCGGGAATCGAACCTGGGACCTTCTAGCTGTGAAGCACAAGCACTAACCACTGCGCTACGGTGCCACCCAAGTGTGGCTTTTATTTAGTTTAATCCTCCCTGCTGCCAGCGGGGGGCGCTTCAAGTAAGCGGCATCTGTGAACCCGTGAATGATCCAACCTGAGATGCCACAAAGCAGGATTATATGCTGCAAATATTTATACGTCCACTTGACTGTAATAGGCTACATCATTTACAAAACACACACATCTATGTTAGACTAAACCATATCACACAGAAGGCATTCAGTCTGCTCTGACTTCACCCAAGACAAGAGAAACTGCCTCGTTACATAACCGCCATTTTTGTTGTGCCTCTATTTGGAGACCACTAGCCATCTTTTATGTGCTGACATTAAGACGATAAAGCCCAAAGATGTTACACATGACAAGTGCTGACCTTTCAATCTCCCACAATTCATTGCATAAGCTATTTTTATACCAGATAACTGGAGCTTGAAATTTCGTATCAATGGTGAGAGTGCAGCACGGCGTTATGAATCAAGACTCTCTCCTGCCTACAGCCAAACGGGACTCACTCTAATGCACTTTGCATTTTTTTGTTTGCCGACTATGCCTTTTTCATGTTTTTGGAAGCCAGGGAAAAGCTCTTTTGGAGAGCAGCCATTTTGAATAAATATGGGCTAATAGCAAAATTGTAAGCACCCTTCCTACCTCACGCAAACAAGGTCTCAGGTTCATTCAAGGCTGCAAGATAAAAGGCGCAGATTTGTTGCTAATTTAAAGAATATAACGTAAGATAATCAAATTTAAATGGTTAGTCGTGATCCAAACTCGTTTCTAACTTCCCTAATGCATGTCCAACATTCAGAGTCTGAGTTCATAAGGCTTTTTATTTATAGTTTTGCGTGAGTAGAGTTCAGCATCAGTGCTACTTCCTGGTTTTGCAATTGCTGTAATCGTTTTTTTTAAAGTTACTTGACACAAACACCACCCACCGCCTTTTTGGATGTATCTGCTATGTTCAAAGATACTAACTACTGTTAAAATCAACCTGCAGTGAACTTTCATAACTGCTCAGCTATCTGACCTTCCTCACTGTCAGAGAGAGGGAACATGGATTACTACAACTACAAGGTATTCCACACAAAATACAGCCACATCTTAAAGCTTAGATATAGTCGCATTAGCAAGTATTTTAGACCTTTATAAACATTGTGAATTATAATTCTTGTATTAATTTAATTGTAAATAAATCCCACATCTAACAGCAACTACACAATAAAGTGTGTGTTGGTTGGAAGCTGTCGGTGTTGGAGACGGAGATGTGAACGGCTTCGCTCGTCTCCTCGTCTTCCTGTTTGCAGAGAGTGAGGATGTCGTCTGTTTACTTCAGTGTCCACAAATGTGTCCAATCTCACCGTGTCCTGTTGAGTGTAAAAAATAGGCCCGGAGCAGGAGGCTAATGTCATTCTGCGGATGGACAGCAGTAGAGTTGACACAGAGAGATTGGAAGTCTGAGAGGAAGTAGAGATAGATTGCGATGTGAAGACCTAGTTGCTCTCTAGATAGAAGAACCCTAAAAGTGGGGGGTTTATTCATTATATTTTTTGCAGGGAAATGTTACACTTTGTTGGTTTGAAACTTCTATATTGATCTAACTTTCTATATTGATGGACACTTTCCCTAATGCAGTTGTTCCACATTGCACACTTTAACCTAGTCTAGACTTTAAATGTACCATGGAGCACCATAGTCTTGCCCTCCGCCTGCTGCCAGAAGTAAAAATCTCATTGAAAATCTCAAATTGTGATAATTTACAAGCAAGAAAATACCTAATTCATCTAATACTAGAAAACACAGTGCAATGCTTCTATAACTTTTTTTGGTTTATATAGTTTTGGATACAACTTTAATTTATTATTGTGTGTTTTTTCGAAAAGGCAATGTCATTTTTAAATGGGCTTTTGCTTCCGGCAGCAGCCAAAGGGGAGGGGCTGTGGTGCTCAATTATTCTAGTCGGGGGCGGTGCAGAACCGTGATTGAAGCTTTGTGGGCGAAAAAAATGACTCTTCAATCACGCTTACGGAGCTAAGAGCAAAAGCCATACGTTTTATTTTGTACTTTACAAAATGTGCTGGAGTGGGACGCATTCTGCCGGGAGTGGGACAGGACAGAATTTTTTTTCTCACGTAAGACTTGGATTGGGATGGGACAGGTATCTTCTCTATCTAAAGAAAACTCTTTGAAATCAACTGATCCTCATACTCGGCTCTATGTAAAAAAACAAAAAAAAAACATAAATCCATTGACCACTCGTTCTCGTTCGCGTGGTTCCCTTCGCACTCCTCCAAGTCTTTGACCCACTGTCACACTGGCACCCTGGGTAACCGGGCATTAAAATAGTAATGGGGGGGGGGGGGG
>OMNZ01051271.1:0-13322 GCA_900303255.1 Lesueurigobius sanzi
ACCAAATATATAAGTAGGATCCAACATTTTCAATTACAAATTACAAATTTGATTTTTTTGGGCCAAAAGGTGCCAAATTGTGCCCTATTTATTATAATGGGATTCCGCCTAGACTATTTTAAATCAAAACCTCAATAACTTTTCAATTATTTATTGTTACAGAGATAAACAGTTGGTAAAAAGTCAATAATTAGCTGTAGTTACTATTTATGATGTTTATTTGCATCTTTACGATGAAAACAAGCTGCTGACCTGCTGTAATGTGGGTTTTTTTTAGGCGGAATTCATATTTTCTGTCTTTCAACCTCAATTACTCATGCCCACTATCATTTTCTTGAAAATGTTCACATCTACAGTATCCCCATAGACATTCATATCATATGAGAGCAATATGAACAGTTTAGACATTTTACAAGCTGTTAAAACCCTTCCAGAGGATATGTATAACAAATTTGGAAAAAACTGCCACGGGCTTAAGAGGTTAATGCCCACACCACTGTTTGTGTAGCCATTAAACCGAGGGCTGTAGTCAGTCTGATACAAAAAAAAATCCTTAAAGTGCTGCGTGTTTGAAAAGTGGATAGATTTGTCTCAGGAGAATGGACTGAGGATCTTTTGGAGATTGGATTCAGAGGGAAACGCTTGCCTTGTGTGGAGCAGGCTCATTATTATGCCAGACGCTCGGCTTATACTGGGAGCTTTCCTTTAAGTGACAGAGATAAGAACAGATGAGGCCTATACCATCCATCCAAATGCCACAGCTTTAGGATCCGAACGCATCACTGCATGAGGTCCTGTGGGGGAAATATCACAATATGATGCAATTTCAGCCGGTTGTTGTTTTGTTCGGGTAGTAGCTAATGTCACTGGGAAAGATTTAATATGTCCATTATATTCGTCCATTACATGTTTTTCTTTCTTTCCTTATTTTTTTACATTTGCAAATTCGATCCATTGCTCTAGATTTGCGGTATTGTGGAAGTGATTATGAAACTGGGCAACCAGAGTAAACACAATTATTATCAATTGCCATTTTTCACAAACACCATGACCCACCGAAAATGATCCCATGTCCGACTCTTCGGTCCTGATTCACCAGAACTAAGTTTTGCAAAATAACACAATCATGAGTGAGAGAGAACAAGAGTCGGCACCTGCTCGGAGTCAGCTTTAGCCGCTCTTTCATCATCCACCTTTTATTTCAAATTAGGTTTAAGTTTACAGAGACTTAACAGCTGGTCTGGCCAGTGGGCATCAGTGCCTGTATTGGAATTATGCGCACGGTGACGCCTGCTCGGCTCTTTGAGAGTAAATAAAACGGTAACACCCAGCATAAACCTGGGTGCCGTATTTTTCGCTGAAACAATCACATAATAAAGCCCCATAAGTACTCCATCTGCACAAACAGCCTTCTGCCCATTAAACTCTGTTAAGTGCTAAGATGTTTGTTAAATGGAGAAGAGTAAGCTTTTAAAGACTAAAGTGTTACTTGTGTTGCGCTTAAGTAGGGGTGGGGGGATATTGAATACCTCAATATTTTTTTCCGATATCGATATTCAGACGATATTTTTGCAATCCTTCATGTGCAAAATGTCAAAGAGGGTCCAGTTGGCTATTTCATTTTTTTTTTCTATTCTTTGTACCTTCCTTTTTTCATATGGATTCACATTCAATTCAAAGATAACTTGTATTCATGTCCAGAGGGGCAATTAGAACGCAACAAACAGAGCAGTTTCACATTAGTAAAATGTTTATTTTATTTTAACATCTGCATTTTTGTCCTTGTAACAAACTGTAACTGAGCTAATGGTCACTAGGGGCACTTTATCAGAAAAAGCATGTGTCACGTTCTGGGGCGAAATGCCTGGCTGTGTGGAATGCCTTTAGCCTACCCAAACTAGAGCACAGACAACCTCAACCGCAAACAATGCACTTTGCCTTTTCTAGCAGATGTTTTATTAATTGTTACATTACATCGGATTCACGATTTACAGTTTTGGATTGTTGCTTCAAGCTGTCATGTGATTTAAGAAGAAATATAACACATGTTAACACATTTGTTTTCTCTTTAACTGTCGTCAGCTCTTTTCATGTTTGGAGGGTTGGGTTTTACAAATTGTGAAATATTTGATATTCCAAGGCATATCATCCAAACAACAACCTGCAGCCTCTAGACAGAGTCACACATGCAACCTTAGCAGGACATTCTCCTGGTAATGTCAGGATATTTGGAATGAAACCCTGCCTTCATCCTGCCTTTATCCTGACATTGTCCTGCTGAGGGCACATGTGTGAATCTGGCTTCTGTGAGTCTGCGCACACGTGGATTGTGGAAACATCTAGTGCTGTACTATACGTTGACAGTTTTTCCACAGGAATAAAACATTAACAACAATACAACATATGAAAAACACATAAAGTAAAACGATTGTGTGATCGTTTCAGCAAAAGCACTGCACTTTGGGCTCAGTCTGGGTGTTTTTTATTTTCTTTCATCTTTGAAAAGCGAGCAGGCCAAACCGTGATGCCCACTGGCCAGCACGGCAGTGAAGTGTCTGTATGTTAGACCTAATTCAGAATGAAAGACAACGAAATGCCCCAGAGTGTGTGGATGATGATAGAACGGCTAATGCTGACTAAGAGCAGGTGCCCTTTATCTCGCAAAGTATTGCAAAATAACGCAATTTTTAATTATTTTTTTCATTATGTCCCCTGGCGGGCTCCGTAATAATGTGTTTTTTTCTGGTTGCTGAGAGTCCTTGTGTACAAATCCTATTCAACCAAAATGGCAACACTTCATTGCACTCTAAATATTCCTGCCGTATAAAACATAAGAACGCTAAATTTGTATTCAAGCTATATGAAGCCCTTTTTTAATTTCTGGCTAACCTCTGCTTGTGGGTTCTCCTTTGCAAAATAAGTGCATGTGTTGAATGTGGTTCTCATTGAACAGTGTGCAACAGTCCAATGCTCTGTTATTGAGACCATCTGCCTGACTGCCTTTGAGCACTCAGGAGCCCCCCACAATCCACACACTTACACTCTCTCTCTTTTCCTCCTCTCGGTTTGACTTCCTCCTCATGAACAGAGAAAGGTCATGGACTTGCACAGAATAGCTCAGCGGTGACCTGACATACACCATATTTGTATGCCATGCTAATAGCAGTAGACCTGACTCCAGGACTTCTCCCGGTGGTCCGATGCATTTTTGGGCCGGTCAGATCAGATACAAGATCAGCCCTGTGCTATATATCGCACCAGGACTGACAATTAAATCTATAGTGTGGATTGTATTGGTGATGCAGCAACACCATCCCTCCACTACTTCTGACTGGCACGAGGGACACTGACAGTCATCATTAGCCCCTTCTATTTTCTGACAATTGCTCCAACAGTTGTCCTTTTTACACCAGGCTGCTTGCCCTTTACAGCTTTGTGAAGGTCTACAATTTTGTCTCTGGTTTCTTTTGACAGCTCTTTGGTCTTGCCCATGTTGGTAGTTAGACTTTTGACTGATTGTGGGGTTCACAGGTGTCTTTATGAAAGCTAAGATCCTCAAACAGGTGCTACTAAATTAGAATCATGAGCAGAGTGTAGTTGGACTATTTAAAATCAGAACAACAGGTCTTTGAGGGTCAGAATTCTAGCTGATAGACAGGTGTTCAAATACTTATTTTCAGCTGTATCACACAAATAAATTGTTAAAAAATCATATATTGTGATTTCTGGATTTTTCTTTTTAGATTATCTCTCACACAGTGGACATGCACCTACCATGACAATTTCAGACCCCTCCATGATTTCTAAGTGGGAGAACTTGCAAAATAGCAGGGTGTTCAAATACTTACTTTCTTCACTGTATGTGTATGCTGTCTTCAGTCATGGTTCCCTGATAATAACTTAAAACAAGCGGAGGAGCCACTTTCTTGGATACAGCCTACTGCTATATGTGTCTAACCCCTTACATTTTCAAGGAAAGTAATTGTAGCACCCATCAGAGCCAGAGAACCCTCTGTTCTAAGAGGCCAGTCTCGACCAAAAAGTCCAGGGCCATTTTTTTCTGCCTGTCCAGCCCTGCCTGATTCATGTGCTATAAAGTAGCAAGAGACCGACCAAACTCTTTATAAGTTCAACATTTAAAAGCAGACACATTTTTGGAGTTTCATATTTAGTGGTAATTAAATTAGCAACATAGTCACTTCATGTAGCTTGCACTCTCCCTATAAGATACAATCACAACTTAACCCGGGTTGCCTAAAGCTCTGCATGTAGACATATGATTTTTATTCTTTATTTGTTATGAACAGAAAATGAAGTGAAACACAGTGTTCTTACTATGATAGCTCCCTGTGGTACCCGTTGCGCAGGGGCCGTAATAAGTGCCACACACTCCCTTATCCTTGTGCACAGTTTGCTCATTACTTCAGTTGAGATGAGCAGCCTGCCTGCTGGTAAGTTGTGCTCCTCATATGTGTTAAGCTCTTGTTTTAGCACTGCTAGTGAAACAAGAAGATAACATGATAAACTGAACCTGAGTTACAGTAAGTTAATGAGGCCATGAACCTGCAAAAAGTCACTTATTAGTGCCAGTGTTGGTGTTGTTTTCTTTATTCTTTGCCCTTGTAGGGCGCTGTATTGATCTGTGTCACTAATATGTGCCTCCTGCCTCTGTTTTAAAGGTTTATCTTGGGATTAAAATGTGCAGTTTCCAGAGTCTTGCTCCTGTCTCTCTCTCTGGCCATAGTGACCATCTGAAACATGCTAGAATTCAGTCACTAAGCTCTAACTAATGGAGGAATGCATGAACAGCTTGAAGAACTAGCTTGAACTTTTATGTTTATTGCAAATTGGATCTGGCAACTTCTGCTCTTTGCCTTAAGAACCAAAACATAATGTTAACAAACATATTTTACGTCCTGTAAATGTGAATAAATCTATATAGTTGAACTCATGTCAGGGGGTCATCATTATTACCTAGACAAAAAGCCTTGCAGGCATATGTCACATCTGAAGGATGATGATTTGTATTATCTCGTCATCTTTTTTTTTAGTATTTAGTCTCACAAATGACATTCTGGTTGCTTAGAGGCCTGCATTCAAATGATATTCAAAGTAATCTGAGAGTGCTTTATTGCACTCCAAAGGTGCAGTACAAAACATGTCAGGAACGCTGCAATTAAATTTGTATTCAAGTCAAATAAAAAGCTCCATTTAAATGCTTCAGCTGTCTGTTTTTTTTGTTTTTTTTTATAGTAATTTCAAAGGTAAGGACACTGATGGGACAAGGTCACAACATCAGAAGCAAAGCAATTAAATTCTCCTCACTGCGTTCAGTAAAGGCCCGGCTCTGTGAAAAGGCCCAGTCAGAAGCCTATTTACATAATATTACTCCAGAGCTCCCTGGTGACAATGGGGCTTTTATTGCAACAGTAACTCAGTAGATAGCTTTGTCATGTGGAGTAGGATTATTCGACTAAATATTCTTAAACGTCCTTTCGATGAGCCCTACTTAAAAATCCAATTAGTGCTTATTATTGCCTCTTCAAATAAGTGCCATTATGAGAACAAGCTTATGTGATTAATATACTGGGACTTGGGGTCTAAAGTCCTGTCTGTGTGGTGTGACTTCTGTGACTGAAAAAGCACTTCAGTTTTTGTTTTATTTCAAAGTAAATAAGTGTTTGTAGCTTCTTAACCATAATTTTCTCATTGTACAGATCAATGGTTTGTGTCTCAGATTTGATTACAAACATTTGATATGAAAATCAATAATAAAAAAGTCATCTAAATGGTAATGGTCTTCCTTTAAGAAAACATTTCAAAGTCAATACAAATTGTAGTGTTTCCTCATGTCTATAGATATGCATCTCTCTGGAGAAATGCTGAAAGATGTTTTTTGCTCCATCGATCTGAAGCTGCTCCTCCACAATGTCAGCTCTGACTGTAGTATCTTGTGTTTACACACTCGATTTTATGCCGGGAGATGCTTTGTTTAACACCACTGAGACTAAGGCCCCGCTCAAACCGGCCTATCATCCACACGAAGCCGGCGTTTTGGGGGGGTGTAAACGATAAAGTTTGAAACCAGGTCTCAGGGTGGAAAGATTTCAAAATGCCGTTTTGGTGGCTCCGTTGTTACTGCCTCTCCACAGCTTTCCTAAAACGATGACATCACAGCACCAGCGTTGTGTATGTTTTGCATAATCTACTGACCTTATAATGGCTTTATGAACCCAATCCAGCCTGTTCTGACCGTGATACTTCTCCTCTGCTTCACCGCGAGGCACAGCTGATACACGGAGAAAAGCCCCTCTGTCTGTGTTTTTGTCCTGACAGCTACAGTCCGTTTTAATTTCTGCTCTCGTCTTTTAAATCTAAAACATAAATCCACCTCTTTGTTTCTTCTGTAAATAAAAAAAAATCCACGCTTCATTTCACCGTGATGAGTCTGTTTACATAAGGAAACGTCTACTGTGCATTTGGGAGGCGTCCTGTAGTGGTGTCACAGCGCCACACACAGGCCTGGCAGCTGTACTACAGCGTTTCCAAACACCTGAGTAGATCCATGTGGATGCACACATTTACTGAACGGGCTCCATGTTTACAGAGAGTGTTTTTGAAATTCTACGCGTTTTGTCTTTGTGTGGACGGGGCCTTAGTACTCGCTTAGTACTGAGTCCTGGGGACAACCAGGCTTAACTCTTTGCTTTCTAAACATGGCAATTACTGTCTTTTGGACTTTTTACTAGCATAGAATAGAGGGGGTCTGCTGCACCTCTCCAGTACCAGCCACATGCAAAACAAGCATGGGGAAGGGATAGAGCAACACGTTGTGTAAAACCATGGGTGGGAACCCAGCCAATAGGAAACAGTCTGCTGTGGCTCTGTCAAGCTGAAAGAGAGCAGCAGCAGAACAGACCGCTGTAGACTGCCTACAGTCAAAGTGCCTTTACATCCACAACTCAGTAGACCTTAGAGCATATTTTAAACAGACAATAATACTGGATCAGATGGGGGAGGGGACGAGGACTTTCTGTGGTGTTCTATCTGCATCAGAAAATGTTTACATGATCTCTAGGTCTAATGTTGTCCACATGTGTCTGTCTTGGCAGTAATACAACTCGTAACTAGGGCCCGACCGATATGGATTTTTGGGGACCGATGCCGATATAAGGACAGTAGAGCGGCCGATAGCCGATATAATGGCCAATAAATTCCTCTTCAGAAAATTAAAGAGAATGGTTATTTCAAGCCTAAACACTGCATTCTCTGTCAATTCTTAAGTATGTCCCTCCTCCTTTCTATTACACACTAAATAACTACAAATAGTCTTAAAGGAACAGGCCACCGTTTTTCCATACTGAGATATGTTCTTACCTGAGCTTAGATGAGTTGATGCATACCTCAGTCAGTCAGTCACGCACAAAGACCAAAGATGTTGTTAGCATTTAGCCTCTCCCAGCTTATTCCTATGGACCCAAACAGGGATGAAGTTAGAAGCCACCAAGCTCTTTCAACCTTTTCCCTATGGTTATGTGAGTAGTTACACAATCCAAGGGTAAACATGTCAATTTTCTAACAGATAAAAAGAGGTACTATATTGTAAGGCGTAATAACACCTTAGGAGCACTAAGACATCTGTGTAGCAATATCTTCACTCTCACATTAGGAGTGAAAATATTCACAACTATGTACAACGTGCCTATCTTTAACCTTGTCTAAAATAAGTTGAGGAAAATATAAAGGTTAGCTGGAAGTTTTAGAGCAGAAACATATCTGAACAAATCTCCCTCCCTCATGGCTTCACTACATTGTCCCCAACGGGAGACCAGCATTCACGAGAAAAAAAAAGTGTAAATCCTCTTTGATTAAGTTGGCTACTTTTATATGCAGGGTTTGAAAGAGATGGGGATGAAACAGGTGCAGAAATAATCACATATTTCCTCATTTGGAAAGCCTCCAGAGCTCTGGTCCACTAACACAAACAGGAGAAAAACAACAGTTGGTCATAAAACCCCCAGTGTGCCCCGCATTTTTTACGTTTTCAAGCCATTTGATCTAATTTATTCAGTTTAGTGGATTGAAAACGACCTCGGATTTGACCAAACTACTGCCTCTAGGCCTCTTTGTGGTGAAAATAATTTGCAGTGGCCTCAACTTTGAACTGCACTGGGAGATCGCGGGACCACATCTCTGGAAACTGACGGACTATATGGCCATTTAGCTCGCTCGGTAAATCATTAGACTTCTAATCAGATAACTGTGGTGTGCATCTCACGATTTTCACATGTTTCATTTTTACATGACGCTATAAAACGACCAGAGGCGGCCGGCGGCAGTCAACGTTGGGCCGATCTTGTTTATTTATTGCATTTCCGTGCTTTGGGATGAATCCTCTCTCCCACAGTCGAGGAAAGAGACGCACCTCCAGCAGTTTTGTGATATTTTATCTTGCGACATGTAACCTGGAAACACTGCTGTGTAAAAAAGATGTAATGTAAATGTAATCAATTATATCTAATGCATTGTGCAGTATGTAACATGAACAAAACCTAATCATTATCAAGCTGTTAGTCAGAGTTCTAATAAGCTTAAATTATCTGCCAAAAATGCGCTGCCAGAAGCACCCAGCTTGTTAGCCGCTTCCTGACGACTCATCTTTCCAGTCAGAGACATCCTGATGGCTCTTTGATTTGATTTCAGCTTCATCTGTGTCATTTCTGGCTGTTCCTTTGATTGGGATTGTTAATTAAATCAGCAGGATGTGAAGCAAATGAGGAATGCTGCTATCGAACGGAGAGGCAACGTGGCGACGATGGGGAAACACGTGTTGTTTGACAAAGGGGCTGCCGGGTCCCACGGGAGAAACTTACAGAGAATCTGCATTGTGGATGGTTCGGTTGATAAATGATGCGTTTCCAGGCAGCAGTGCTCAGTCCGTGGTTCAATCGTGACAAATCATACAGTGGATGGATTAATGTGGCAAGAAAGGATGCAAAGAATATGATGAAAAGCGAAATCACAAATTGTTGAGATGCAAAATAGACGCTGATGGACACCAGCTTCATTTGGAGATTGCTGGGAAATGTGCTGTAAAAACTGTATTGATAACTTGGCAGTAATCATTCATATACTTTGTCTGAAGTTGAATTATGCATCTTAAGAAGTCCAATATGTTTGTACATTTAATGGGCATCCAAAGCTTCCATGGTTTTGTAGTGTGTGTTTTTTTTTTTTTGTTTTGCTCCTGTGGGTTTCAGCGGATACCACCTCGAACCAAAAAGCTGCTTGAAGTTCGTCTGAACATTGTTGTTTTTGTTGCTACTGTTGGCTCCGTGAGGCATTTCTAAAACGATCAAAGCTGTGCCAAATGCAGGAATTTTGCCATTTCTGCTGCCGTGTTTGACGTACCCAAGCTCTGTTATGAAAATGAAACTACACTTGCATTACAATTTGGGAGTATATTGAAAGATGTTTATGCATTCTTGGATGGCAGCATTTGGCTGTGGTGAATACGGGAAGCTATTGTTGTCATAAACTCATATTTTAGCAGCCACAAGCACGTTCTTGTTCATTTCAAAGATAATCTGCATCAGAGGATTTGTATAACATCAAACATAAGATTTGAAATGCTTTTGTATAACTGCTTCCTTCTTGTGACAGCAGATATTGGGCTGGTCCAATCTACTATCACTGCTATGGTATACTGTATATTGAGCTTATAGGCAACTCGTCACTGCACCATTTCTTTTCTTTCTTATTTTTTACCTGTTGCAGTTTTGATTAGATCAATTTATATCAATGTTTGCTGTTGCTCAATGTTGTTTGCTGCTCAATGTTTAAACAGGAGGAGTTCTGGAGCATTAACGTGTGACGAGCCTGAAGTATGCATGAAACGCATTTGGAGAGATCTAAACTTCAGGGTCTGATTGTTTTTATAACAAACATTGGATGCTGTGTTGGTTGCAAAGGATATTGTACTGACATTCACTAGCAAGGACCACGACCTCGGACATGATGCTCAAAGAATTTATTTGGAAAAGAAGAAGGAAGGGGTAAAACATGAGTAGCATATTTGGGCTTCCGGGCCTGTATGCCCCCGATATCTGAAAAAGAGAATAAGATGAGATTAAAGACGGTGAGGAGGGAGGGGCACTGAGACGAGAGGACGAGGTGAGTGGACAGCCTGCCTAAATAGGGGGGAGACCGAAAGGGGCGTGGATATGTGGTCCTGCTCCCGAACTTAAGATAACTTCCTTATCTTCATTCATTAATTCACTGCACATTTGGTGGTAGGCTACTATTGTAGCTGCAGCTGCCCTGGGGCAGACTGACCATTTGCCATGTTGCTAAAATGTGTAATTTAGTCCCTGATGTCAGTGCCCTTTGCTGGACAAGTGTGAGATCATTTATTTTCTTATTTTGGGTGCTCCCTAGCAGCTAGAGTGAGTGTATGTGTTGCTATCTGATTCCAAATACACAACAGACCATATTACATAAACCATGTAAACACATAATAATACAATGTGATATTCACCTTGAGCATTGCAATCACAATATTATTGTGGCATTTCACTAAACAGTTTGGATGCAGTATGTTCCATTATGACAAAAATCTAAAATATTTTATTTTTCCTTGTCATACAAAAAAGAAGAAGCAAAGACTATATAAGAACCAAAACAAAGACTATAATATTATGAGACAATCATAGTAAAAACAGAACCTTTTGGCCTCTGTGATATTGAGATGTATATTTACTTACTATATTTTAAAATAGCACTAATTTGGGGCTATCTGCTGTTCTGCCTTACTCTAAAACCATGTCCTCTGTTTGTCTGTTTAGTATGCTTTGTAAAAGGCGAAATCTCTGGGGCTGTGACATTCAGAGATGAGGCAGAGTCCCATCACAGATAATGTTCACTTACAGAAATACACGCTCGGATGGCAGCTCATGTTGATGGGGGTCATCCTAAAATGGCGGTTCGGTCTTCTGTTCCATCTTTCTAAAAATTTCAGGTCTGATTCAGCGCGGTGCCATTTATCTGGCATCGGTGTGTAATCCATTCGAAGCTGCAGCTAAGATGAGACGTAGCCTGTTATCATCCAAATCTGAAGCAAAAGTGAAATTACCCCCCCGAAAAATGTCAGAGTTGAGCGATTTGATAACTTTAAATGGGTTTTACTTTGAATAATGTGCCTGAGTTCACTCCATTATCTCGGTGAAATACATCAACAAGGACAGTGAGAGAGAGAGGAGAGAGCGTTTACCAGCGGCAGATGTGCAGCTGCTGAAGTTGCTGTGGTGCTGCTAGAGAATCGTCTGGGGGATTTTAATGCGTTTCCTTGGCAGAGCTTAAAATGAAACTTGAAATATAGCCTCTTTTTTTCTAAGAATATTTTTTTTTTGCCAATGTTCGCGAGTGGTATTAGAATCGCATCGGATGAAGGTGATAATGGGGACAATTTTATACTATATGCTGCGTTCCAGTCGTCCTCAGAACTCTGAGTTACTGTGTTCCGATTGTCAGGTTGGGAAGTTTACACAAATACAGTGACACAAACACATGACTTAAGCTATGAAGTCTGCTTTTTCTGCACCTATCTAACTCATTTTATAACCCTGAAGAGTGTGGTTTTATTAATGATTTCATGAATAATGTTAGAAATAACATTTAGCTCTGGTTGTCATTAGCCCGTGGTGGGCGTTAGCAACATTAGCCTCACTGATCAAACAGTCTATTTAGTAGCAGCTGAGGCTCAACTGCAGCTGGAGTTGAGTGACAGACAGCGGGCAGCAACAAGGCAAGGCAAGGCAAGGCAAATTTATGTGTAGAGCACAATTCATACACAAGGCAATTCAAAGTGCTTCACAATTTCATAAAATTACAAGAAAGCAGATAAAATCAATCAATTAAACAAATATAATCATTGACTAATTACATTAAAAGTGACATTAAAAGTGAAGAGTGCAGATAAAATACTTTCAGTGACATATGCACAGTTAAAAAGAACCGTTTTCAGCCTAGATTTAAACATTGTTAAAGTTGAGGCCTGTCTCAACGGAGGGCAACTAAAGGTTTAGAAACACAATAAAAACATTGGTCTTTTTATTTATGGCTAACACTGTTCACCGCTGTGTTTTTCCCTCTAAGTCAGGCCTGAGAGATCCAAATTTCCTGATCGGAAGTCGGAATATCCAAGCTCAGATCAGCAAATTTCAACTGAACGTTGCATCCAGCTTCCAGATGAGTTTAGGCCTGGTGAGGCGCAGCAGGGGAAAACATAGATTTTTTCATGCAGTGGGCAATTTTGAGATTTGTGTGGCATTTTGCCGAGTCGTGCATCAGTCGGCATCAGGAAGTCACTATTACTGTACATCGCTGCGCTCCAGCCGTGTTTCCCACGTGTATCCATTCACAAGTATTGACATGTTTGGTTCACGTGGCTCACGTAATGGGACAAACAACATGCTTTAATCCATATGTGGCAATATCCACCTTCACAGCTCCTACAGACACCAAATTTGTCTTGTACTATACATCATATGTTGTTTTTTTTCACAGGAATTTTTCAATATTTTATTCCTAGCTTGATTTATTGAATTTTCAAAACCAAAATGAAATTAGAATTTGATGTATGCAATAATAACTAGCTTATAAAAAAAACTAGATACTAGAACAATATATCCATATCTCCTTTGAAAACAATATTTGCAACAATAATATTTAATATTAAAATCATACATTTAAAGCTGGCTCAATCTGTTATTTAGATTTTGTCGCTTTGGCCATTTTTGCGCATCAAAACCTACAATAGAAAACATGCAATATACAGTATATTTTTTCTTGTATGCATGTTTATAGGCTACAGCAACATTTTCAAATTCAATGTTTTTCCCTTTTCACCAGTGTCTCAATCAAGAGTCCAAAATTGTGCATTGGAATCTAATATGCATGGTTTTGCTATTATTATTATTATTTAAAATAATAAATTTAGCTTTGTTTATGATGGCCTTTGCGTGAAAAAGGTTCATGGATATTTCTCTCTGACCTTTGCTTTATATAAATATAAATGTTCTCAGTCGTCCAGGCCTACGATGTAAATGCTGTAGTTCTTCTGCAACAAGGATATTGTTGATGAATTATTTTTTGCAGTATCTGAAGCAATCACCAATGGTACTAGCCTGGTCGTACCATCCCCTCGTACTCATTTCGTACAGAGGGTCTGGCCCTACACAATTGATCTCCGTTTCCAGGTGGGAGGAGTCAACTCCTTTTAAAGTTTGAAACGATTGGATCTGATTTTACCCACTCGCTAACCT
>OMNZ01051273.1:4106-20025 GCA_900303255.1 Lesueurigobius sanzi
ATACAATTATTCTGAAGCTCCAAAACAAAAACTAGAGGAAATAAGCTGCTAAAAGCCAACTATGAAGGTAAACTATGTGCTAATGTTATGCTAACAGCTGCTAAAGTTGTGCTAGCAGCGATATTAGTAAATAATAATAATAATATAATATAATAAATAATATAATAAATAGTAAAATAAAGTTGAAATAGTAAAATAAAGTTGATGATTGTTTGTATTGTTAAGACAGTACGTGTATGCATGTATGAATGTATGTACATATGTATGCACAGACGAGCACTTAAGTGTTAAACTGTTTAAAGTGTAAACTGACAAACTGAGGAAAAATAAGCTATATGTATTTAAAAAAAAAAAAAAAAACTAACAATTTGTACACAAAGCATATTATGTTTTACTGTCTTAAGTATTACTGCACAAGTAATGGGTACATGAAGGAGGGGTAGGCACACATAAGCTTTCTTGCTTCAGCCTACTCCTTTTGAGCTCGTACCGTAGATGTATTGTAAAAATGTAAAGTTGTAACAATTTAAGAATGTAAGCAGCTCAAATAAACTAAACTAAACTAAAAAATATTGCCATCAATCCGCAAGATCACTGTTTACAATCTCCGTATTGTGAAATAATATTCTGGTTGGACATGCGTATTTACTTGAAAAGGCTGTCTTCTCAGAGGGCAGCAGTCTGTTCACGTCGTGCTAGTACCAGGCCGGCTCGCTTTGACCCAAGGTTGACGACGGTCCCAAAACTTGTGCCTGGCTCTCCCGGTCTGATCCAGTTAAGGAAACAAAGGACAAAGTGGGTAGACCAGGCCATGGGCCGGAACTGCCAGTGGAAAACCCCCAAAAGAAGCCTCAAGACCAACCAAGATTAGTCTGTGGGCCGCATTTGGACACACTTGATCTAAACTGTTGGTTGACGGGATTTATTTGTCTTTGTTTTTTTTCCACATGAATAATGCATTGTAGGCTCTCCAGTAACGTTCCACTGCAGAAGAGATTTACAAATATTACCACATGCTCTGGATTGATGAAGTTTAAGTTGAGAGTAGAGAACATTTAGCATCTATCTTTCTAGGGGCTTCTGTTTGCTCTGCATTGCCCAAAGCTCATTATAATTTTGCGGGCACTCCTGCTTTCCTTAATGTGTGGGGTCACTCAGGTCAGTTCCATCTGGATCATCCAAATCCTTATGCTCATCTCCAGCTATTAGATCATCTCGTCTTGTCTCTAATAGATCTACCCATGCGGTAAGACAAAAATGATTCTGATTCCCCTTCAATTCCTCTTTCCTTACATTGTCCCTCCCATTTCCTAGATGAAAAAATAAATAAAATATATTTGTTTCTTGAATTGAATACAAATATTTCAAACAACAAACTGAACTGAAAGAATAACACAAATACTAATAATCCCCTGTTACTGTATTGGTTTGCCTTTTTACTTTTTTATTCATTCAATGCATTTCAATTTAGAACTGTTTTCTTGTTTTGTGTTTACACCTTGGGCTTCTCAAAGAAGAAGAAGAAGAAGAAGAAGAAGAAGACTGTTGCTACCTATTGTATGTGTGGTCATAGTCAAGCTCCTAGCGTTACTGTACACAGCCTTGCATTAGACGAACGATAAGAAGCCTCTAAAAATCAGGCATACCCAAAGCCAGGCATACCCAAAGTGCGGCCCGGGGGCCAAATGCGGCCCTCAGACTAATTTTTGGTGGCCCAAAATCTTCTCGTTGAATTGGCACATGTCGTCAGAGATGATGTTTTTTTGAGATACAGGTTTTCTGCACAATTGAAGCCTCAAAAACTTTATTTTCATTGTGAGACAGGTTCTAGACTAACTAAAGGGGTGGGGAGAAGGTTTAAACCTGTCTTTAAATCAACCCAGTTGAATTTTGGACTGCGCTGGCCACCGATCTGTGGCCCTCCATGCTGTACCCACTATATATGTGGCCCTCGATGAAAAAAGTTTGGACACCCCTGATCTAAGCGAACTAACCTCAACTCTATAAATCAGTCCAGTTGACAATATTTGAAAGCCTCTCCTACGAAACCAAGTGCTTCATAATGTTCTTACCAGACAAGATAAAGACAGAAATAAAAGGAAGGCAGGAAAGGAAAGGAAAGGAAGAAAATACAAGACAAAATCTAAAACGGGACAGACAGACAGACCACCCAATGAGCTTCACCTTTTTTCACCGACCAGCAGCAAATAACAACGCCGACAAGTTTAATCATCTCCACAAAACGCAAAGTGCAATTTCATAATTGACAGAGATCACGACTTAGATTAGCAAAACAATAATTCCCGTCACTTTGCCGTGATTAAAGCGATGATAAATGGTGTGTGACCGTGTGGCTCTGTCGGCTGTTTTAACACCCACTGATCCTCCGCTGAAATCACACTGCGGCACTGACATAAGTCACAGGCTTTACAGCTGACAGTAAAGTCATGGCTCATAAATCATGGTGCCGGGGTGCAGCTGTTCTGGCCTGTGCGGTGATAATGAATGTTCTGACAGTGAGCAAAGATGAAATAATAAAAGCGCTCGCCATTTACTGTACATTTATGAACATCGGTAAATGCGGTTGTGGGATGAGAGGTTGTCAATCTTTTTCTTTTCTCTTCCCCACGCGCACGGCCAGGATTGTGACGGTTCAAGGATGGGAGCTTTTTTCTTTTCTTATTGTATTGGCTTTGGTGCATATAGGCGCATCTTGAGGAGATCCTGGATTTTCAATTAGGCCACCTGCAGTTATTCTGAATGAAGAAGGGTGCACCAGGACCTTCCAACTGGGCAATTCTATGGAGAAATAATGTGTTTTTTTCATGTTACAGATAGAAAAATAAACAACATTTTCAAACTTCCAAGAAAACTTACTGGCAAGAAAGAAAGTAGGAGCTGAAGAGACAACTATCCTGAACACTGTGCTCTCGGCATACAGTTTCCCAATAGATTGTATAAACTAATTGTAACATACGTCTGGAACATGACCACACACTTAACGTCCGTGGTGACCCTATGTGAGTATGTTGGCGTGCGTGTAACTTTTTAAGCTGTTTTGAGCTAATTGAGCGGCATGAATATGATCTTTTTGGAGCATCTTGATCGTTTGACCCACAGATATAAAGTGGAGCCCAACCCACTCGCTGGGGAATCATCTGAGGCTCAAGGACGCGGAAAAGGAGTTCCTGGGCAGCGCTGGTTGTGCTTGTATAAAATGTCACACAGAGCCCTTCAATAAAATACAGTATACACTTCAATAAACTTATGACAACAAGACACACGGACCAGTAAACAGGATTTTATGATGACATGATCGCTGGACAGGCATGTACTGCACATACTACTGCTGGAAGAGTGTCTGCTCGCTGCACAGGCTGAGAGAGAGGTAGGTGAGAGAGTCGGGAAGGGTGACAGAGGGAGGTGCAGTCTCTGAGTACCTCCATGTGTTTGTCTCGACACATAACTACATTGTCCTATTTTTTGCTGCTATTTTTTTTATTTTTGTCATATTCTAAATATGGGACGAGGCTCTAAAAAAAAAAGTCAAACGGCTAGCATGGATCAGTTTCCATTAGGGGGGAAGCCACATGCTCTATGTCCATAGTTAATATACAGTGTATGGTCTGTCCATTGGCAGAACACGTTGCCTGTATGAACATGGCATGTGGTTCATGGTCATGACAGCAACTATTGGTATAGAATATATAGAAGAACACTTTTTTCTGAGAAAAGCTATAGACAAGTACATTTTTGGGGTAACCTTGCGCTGCAAGATGTATTCCCGCTAGATTTGTGATTTCACATACTCGGGAAATACACTCTTACGATCGTCTCGACTCAGATATTTGCAGGACCAATGACGTGCCTGCATTGGGGTTTAAGGCGGGACATGTTGGTATGACGTAGCAGCCAAAGAAAAACAAACATGGCTGCGTCTGAGGACTTACTTTTTGATGCTGCAATTGACTGTTTTAGCTGAAATGCTACTATTTCTACTTTGAAAAGGGAAAAGCAAAGAGTCGTTTGTGCTTTTCTCCGATTGGAATTTGCAAAAGTACAGTGGGCGTGTACTAACGGGTGTTTCACCCAGTTATCTTGAAGTATTGCTGTGACGGTCCCTCCCTTTCATGAGTGGATTCGACGAGAGCCTTCCCAGATTGATAATGTGTAGAACTCAAATCAGAGTGCTACACAAATCTGGCACATGCCAGGTTAGCTCTTTGGTGTTGGGGGACAGAAATTCAATTTTCTAAAAATCCTCCAAACAAGTCTTTCTTGAGAAGCCGATATGTCTGGAAGAAACCAGCTTGTTTTAAATGATTATGCATTAGCCCAGTAAAATAAACGCTTTTTAGAAAATGTAAATAGAGAATTAATGTTGTGGGAGGAGTGCCTTGGTTCTTTGTTTTTCACATATTTCCCAGAAGAAAACCTAATATCCATGTTGGCAGATAAAGACTCTAAACTTAGTGCTATCATCATCATGCCAGTGCCATCATACACTGCTTCCCACAAAAATTACGACGGCTTAAAAATACAGGTCTATTTTGAAGGTTTTCTTGTCATTGTTATCAAGAAACAAAAGTGTCCTAATGACGTGTGAGTTCTTCCTGCCTTGAGTCTCTGCTTTATTGCTATACGCTACAATCATTGACAGAAGTGCCACCACTAAGTGAATGTGTTTCACCTGCTGTTATATTATTGCATTTCATATTGAGCTTAACTGAACAAAACAATGGGCCTCGTTCATAAACGTTTTCTCAAGAAAAAGTTAAGAACTACTTTAAGAAGTTTCTGAAAAATCCTAGGTCTGATTCTTAAGAAGACTAAACTCTTCTTAAAGAGAGATGCACCAAATTCATGAATGTGACACAAAGAACACCTCTCCCCTCATTATCAGGACATTTACAGTAAACACAAAGACACGCCGTCTAATCTTCCATGTATGGGCATGACAAGAGCATGAGGCAGTACTCATTTACTCAAGTACAGGTGAGTGAGCTGAACTTATTGAAGTAACTATACTTTTTGGAGTACATTTTTCACACAGTACTTTTCACTTTTACTGTTTTCGTACTCTTGCAAATAGCCTCCTTTATTGTCCTCTGATCATGACATGTTTCAACCTGCCCAGAGCAGAGTGGATACTATCGAGCTGCAGCTGTCACCTGTGAAAATCTGATTTAGACCAACTATCTCTGCTCTATACCACCACTGATCACTTTCATTCACTAAAAAACAAATATATCTTTAAATGAAATAATTGTTAGAAATATGGTGCTCACGCTATGAAACATTTAGAATGTTTAGGTCCATTTCGATTGATAGTATTCTAAAACTGCAGATTTTCTGTGTGTAAGAGTCCTCCTGACTGTTTTGTGAGTGCCAAAAAGTTCTTATAGACCTCGAACAAATCTGTGCCTTTTGTTTCATGAATGAGGCCCATAATTTCAATTCATGTTATTTGTACAGGTCACACATGACAGGTCATTGAAGGGGAAGCACATTTTTGTGGTCAAAACTATTTAGTAACTTTCCTAATGTACTTCTAACAGAATGTTTCAAAAATTCGGGGAAGCAAATCTGTTAAATTTTCCTTTCACTAATAACAAAAAAAAAAAAAGCCTCCATTGTCTTCTGTTCATTAGGATCTCTGGGCGCCGTGGTTTCCCTGGAGCTCAGATGAAATGTGGTGTCAGTCCCTGTTTGTCTGCAGGGAGCTCACGGAGAGGGACGGGTACAGCCCCGTGCCTCCACCGTCATTAGTATTGGTTTGTGAAGACCGCACCTGACACATGACAGACACGACCCGTCTGCGAGGCTCATCCCGGGGGAGGGGCCCTGACAGGGGGCTGACAGGACGGTCTGATCACCCCCCCCCCCCCACCCCCCCTCGCTCGCTTACGCCTGACTGATGGAGCAGGGGAAAGGACTTTAAAGATGAGGAGTAAAAAGGACAAACAGAGAGGAGGGGATGGATCGGTAAAGTCTGTTTGTGTTTGAACTTGTTAAGGTTGTGATAGTGACCTGTGTCAACTCCCGCTGTGATGAGTTTATTAAGGCAAAACGCTTTAGGCGAAAATGAGAAAATGATATCAACTTTAAACTGGCATAAATATGAGAAAACATTTTTTGTCATCTTGTATTTTATACAAAAAACAATTGCCTGTATTTTTGGCAATGGAATGTAAATAATGCATAGAGCCAGGATGAATGTATGGTTTTATTTTGTTGATATATTAGTATACAGTATATCAAAGATTTGTTCAGAGTGGATTTTGGATATCTTGTTTAAAAATAGTCAGGCTAGGAATTAGGTTTTGAAAGTTTGGGAGTGTTCACACCGAACACAGCGTGGGCTTCATGGGCATCAGATTTACATTCAAAATGAACGGTGACGTCAAGAGGCCAGCGGCACGTCAGGGGCGTCATGAGCTTCGTGTTGGGAGCGTTTCTCGCGTCTGCCGCGCGTCGAAAGCTTTGCGTCAAGCTTCGGTGTCAAAAATCTTGTGACGCCGAAGTTGAACAATGTTGAACTTTCCGAAATCAGAGAGAGGCTCCAGAAAGAAGCAGGAAACAAGGGACAGGCGGCATTTTAGCACAATGTGAGTCAAAAACTGCCCTGATTTTAAAGAAATAAATCGCTGGGTGGCTCTGCTGCTGTCTCTGCCGCCGGCAAACCTCTCCCCCTTCTTCAGTGGAGGAATGGGGACAGGCACCGGGCTGAGGAGAAGCAAGCAGTACTTTATTGATCTGACAGAGCAGAAATTCATTCAGATGAGATCAGGACAGCGCAGCACAGACATGTGCCACGCACCACAGAAACAGAAGAGGTGGGATATCATCCGAGAAGCCCCTCCGTCTCTCTTGTTTTTTAATGTGTCCTTTTGACGTACCTATGCCACGGAAAAAAAACGTGACTACGCATTTAGTATTGTGTAATGTATACGCAGAGATCCACGGCATGAGATCCACGGGGAAGCAATCATGGGCTTCGTGTCTCTGGTCTCTCACCAAAGTGACATGCGTCGTCTTCAAAATAAAAAGGCGTCAAAAATCGTGCGTCATCAGTGTTTTGCTGCGTTTGGTCTGACCCGGCTGCTGAAGAGCAGTGGTCACCACAATGTGAGAAAAATACATTTTGAGAAAATAGTAATTGAATTTACCATTTCTGATATATTTCTATGGAGAAACACTGAATCTGTGCAATAACTACACTCCTTTTAAAAATATTAGTTTAGATCATTTATTTTTGTCCTGTTGAAAGTATGTTAAGAGAGCAAACTGTTTTTTTTCCTGCAGTGTTTTGCCTGAAATGAAAAACACTGAAAGGTACATAGTGGCCGCCGCAAAGCTAGCTCCGTATCCGAAGCCTTGTGTTTCTTATCCGCTAAAATGCGCTTAATCTTATCAAATCCAAGGTTGTAGTAGTTTGCCTGCGTAACCGTGAGTATTATGGACTGATGTCTGTTTTACTACTGCTTCGTTTAGGAGCTAATGACCTCGGAAGTCCGAATCTGTGAATATCGTGCTAACTTTACCATTTGGTGGCTACCGGTTTGTAGCATTTGCCACGCGTATCTGAAATATTTCCAGACAGTACTTTTGCCTTTAACACCGTCAATTAAAACGGCTGTGAAGCGCATCCAGGAGTCCAGGAATCCTTTTTCCTCGCTGCCACAGGAGTTCTAATAGCTCTTCTTGATACCAGCTTTAGTATCGATTTCGTATTGAGGTATTGATTTTTTTTGACAACCCTAGCATGAACTTAATGATGTCCGCGTTAAAACTGCATGTATACATACAGGTAGTACTCTCCATGGCTCCACAGTCCACTCTGTTGCATCAGGGAATAAAGATGCAGAAAGTCTGTTAGCTGCAGTTGCTCTGTTCCAAACTCCGGCATTGTCTGATTTACACGCCAGTGCTTGTCAAGCTCAGGGCGTGCGGCCAATTCAATCGTGTGCTGTTGGGAGGGCTTTTTGCCACTCACGTCACCTATATATGAGATACTGCTGCCAGCGCAATAAAATAACCCTTAAAACAAGACAATGCAACTCGGCTCCATCGCTCCCTTTGTGTTTGGTAAAACCGCACAAGACGCATTTTGACAAGCAACGCATGATTCAGCTTTCTGACTAACTGGCACAACAGTAGGCAGCAAACATGTTTTAATTACCATTAATTAGCCTTTTCAACTCCTCCTCAAATGGTGGAGGAGTTTGAGCTCCCGAATGATCCTCAGGGCTATGTTGTCGGGGGCTTCGTGCCACGGCAAACAGGTCCTAGATGACGTGTCAGGCGAAGAGCGTGGTTCAGAAGCTCCTTATGATGAGAGATCATCAAGGCTCTCCGGTTACGCCGCTCTGAGCCTGAAGGACCATTGTGGACCCACCACCTGCATGAGGAGCAAGGGGGGACGAGTGCAGTGTGATCCAGGCAACAGATACACAGAAGAAGATGGATGGATAAACCCCCGCCATTTTTTCTAGGTTAACAATGCCAGCTTATTCACTTTTTTATTCCAATTTATTCCAGGGCCAGTACAGCTTCTAACATTTTTTCCTGTGTGACTTTGTTATGAATTGCTTAAACACGTATCCTTTGGTTGTAAGTCCTACAGGTGCACATTAACAGAACGGCCCATATGCTAAGCAAACACTTCAAAGATAAGTGCTGAAATTTTCACTTTCTGCAAATTCTTGTTTTTCCGAGCCATATGTCAGGACTGCAGCAGTTTGTTCCATGCTATAAATAACAGAAGCCTTGTGCTGAAACTGTGTATTTCACAGGGCGCAAAGTTTACATGACGAATGTGGAGTGTGATTGTAATTGGGGTTGGTTTGCTCTGTTCTGGGTCTTTACCAGGAAACTGCACCTGTGGGAGGTTATAAAGCACCGCGGCTCGTGTTGGGGCATACAGATTTCTGCTCTGTTTGGAACAGCTCTGCAGAAATAGGACTTTTACATAATTTAGACGATGTAGCACAGGGGTCTCCAACCAGTGGCTCGGGAGCTGCCTGTCGCTCACAAGCCCTTTGCAAGTAGCTCCCAACTGCTTTCTGGATTTCTTGGTCAGTCACATTTTAGATAAGGGGACTGCAGATGCACATTAGCTCCAAGAGGTAAAGTCTGATAGTTCTTTATTGATCTCACAATGGAGAAATGTACTTGTTACAACAGCTCTTAAGACAGGATCACACAAGATGGGGAGAAAATTCAAGTAATATCTTTCTTATGATGTGTTGAGGGTAAACTCCACCTAAAAACTAGCCTGGCATCGACTTATCTGTTTATTCTAAACTGGAGACTAGTCTAGAAATGCTCCCATAGGGAAACCACTGCTTGAGGAGGGACTATGGTGGGACAAACGCGGGTATAAAAGCCAATCAGCGGATGTGACGACATACAGTAGCAAGTTGTGGTCAAAGTTTAGCGCAGGGATCTCCAACCAGTAGCTCGCCAGCCCTTTCCAAGCAGCTCCCCAAAGGCTTTCTACATTTCTACATACACTTGAGGAGTCACATTTTGGTTGCATTTTTTTAATTCTAAGCAAAATACCTCCAGACATAGCAAAGAATAAACCAGAGACTACTGTCATTTTCTTTTATTGAGTTGAATCATGATCTTGTCAGTCCTAGAGGCCGAGTTACACGTGTTTCTTTGACGTATAAGTAGCTTGCTGCCATTTTTGTTACGCAAAAGTAGCTTGCAAGTTAAAAAAGACCCTTGGTTTAGCGAGACAACAAAATGGCAACAAGACAAAGCTAGTGCAAGTGCCAATGAGGAACAGTCAGACCCCGCTTTCACCTGTGTCAGCCAGAGCTAGTGAGAAACCCGAACAGAATGAAGTGGGTGTGGTCCACCATGCTACCTAAAACATTTGAAGTAGCTTTCTGCCATCTTTGTATTTTACACATTTAATACTTTTTTGGACATAAAACAATGTACTTGTGCTGTTGATTGATGCTAGAGTCATAGCCACAATCTCCTGCTTCTTATGGCTTCTTGATGCATATAGTGTGGAGGCACTGAAAAATGGGTCAAATGCAGACAACTATGTGACTGAACAACCCTTACTGCAAATTCAAAACCTCAGTCTGAATGTCATGCGCTGTTGTCTCAATTGATTTGCTTTGATTAAAGCCCACAAAAAGGCAATGACTACCACACCAACATTAGCAGCGAATTACTGCCTCCCACACTCCCCCCACTGAGACACATTAAGTGAGATGTCCAGGAGAGATCTATATCTCTAAGGCTCCACATGGATCTATTCTGATTAATTACCTAGGAATAGATGGGACTGGAGAATGTCGCAGTCCGTAGGTTGCCTCCTACGGGAAAGATTTGATCAAATATTCATTTAGAGGATAATATTAGTTGTTTTTGTTACATGCTCATTTAACTTTATCGTCAATTGTATTACATTATGTAAAGAAAGATATATAGAAGCAGGGAGAGTTTGGAAATTTGTTTAAAAAATAACCTTGGAGAAATGGCCATTGTAATCTAAAAGTACTCATATCTCCAATGTTCCTCTTCAAGTACCAAAACCATATCACTAAAGGAAGTGAAAGGACTTAAACAGTTAATCAGACCCTATAGACCAGAACGTAATAGGAACATTTTAACTTGGTCACAGCGATTGAGTTGGTATTCAGTTTAAGTGAATTCTTACAAAATAACAAACTATGCCGACTGTAAGCAGGAAAATACAAGCTTGTTGAAACCATACCAAAAACCTGTAGAGGTCAGAAAGCAAGAGGTCACACACTGTATACAAAAATAGACAAAAAGTCCTTTATTATCAAGGACAGCACCAACACCTTTCAACAAACTTCTTCATCGGGGCTTCAAAGTGTAGTGAACAAACACCAGATGTCAGCGTCAGCCCTATGTTCCCCGGGACGAACCAGGGAACAATGGCACCTCCAGACGCCAGAGGCACCTGTGTTCCCCAGCCGCTTAGGTTGGTGTATCATAGCAGTTTTTTTCCCGAGGATTTAGGGTTAGGGCTGAGGGCAGGGGTTAAGGTTAGGGTACAAGGTTGGTGCTATTTCTATCGGGGAACATAGGTAGTAGTGATGTGATGATCATGACCGAATCGGCTCTTTCAGGAGAACAGTTTGACAACGCAATTTCCCTTGTGGATCAATAAAGTCTGGATCTCAATTGGGAAAATGTACTGTACATACATTTACCCTGAATGGACCCAATAATCAGCACAGGAGCAGAGAAGGCAACACAAGTGAAAGATTGTTGCACTAAAAGTGACTTGTCAGACAGTTGTAGCCTCTATTCAATTCACATGCATGTTTTTCAAAGGCTAATAATTAGATCCGTCATAATTTGGGATCCTTTAATGCAAATGTGTGGTCAGTGATCTGGTCTTAAGCCCGATTCCCACAGGATTAGTTTTACCTATAGGGACCACCTGCAATTTGTAATAATTGTAGAGATTGTCTGTGATGTTAATCCAGTGTGAATCTGCCATGTCTGGAATTTGTCTGGAAGTAATAACCCCCCTGCAAATGACCAAGTCTGAGGTCCTGTGATAATATCAGTCCAATGAGACAAGGCATCTCTGTGATTTGGCCAGAAATGGACGAGATCCAATAGATGATTTGGCATGTTTTGTTTCTTGGCGACATTTTTAATAACTTTAGGTACAGAATGGAAGCTGCATTGTAGAGTTTAAAACACTCTATTGGCGAGTGATGTACAGCAACACAAATAAAAAGCTAAGCAAAATCAGAGGCTAATGGTGGATCATGTGCATGGCAGTTTGTGGTATAAATATGTCTTTCTGTTTGTAGCCTACTGTTTTATAGCTGGCATTAGCTTTCAAAGTTAGTGTACATCGCCTCACACACTGGTAATAATCTTAGGGTTTCTTCTCTCATCTAGTGCCAATTATTTCATAGTCATCGTCGTAGATCTGTGGTAAAATCAGACTTTGATGTTGGTTATCCTGTGTGAATGTGCCACATATAAAGCAGACGCAGGGGGTGATGTATTTATTACATGGGGTCCCCAGATAATGCTTATCCCATGAGAATAGGGCTTTAGATAATATTTGGCTGGCATTATTAAAAAAATAAATACAAAAGAGAGTCTTTGGAACAGATCTTTGACATGAATGGATCCCAAAGACTCGGCTCTCAGTAAAGAGCCAAAAATCCCATATGTCACAGGATTTAAAAAGGCAGGTTGCAGGTGAAGCCATGGACAAGTCAACTAATGTCCTGACACTGTGTGAAGCACTCATCTCGACCTCTGTCCCAAGCTTATACGACTTTTGATATAAAAACATGTTTATATTAAGTATTGACTAGCTAAAAATGAAGGCATAAAATATACAGTAAAAACCTGAGTCACCAATCACACCAGACTCTGCATGCACTTGGCCTTTAGTCAATGTGCCCACTCAAACTGCCTATTGTTTATTAAGCCTAAAGCAATAAAGGAGAGCAAATAGTCTTGTTGAATATTTTTTTCACCATATCTTAAACGTAGCATTTGTGAAAGAAAAAATAAACCGGACATGCAGAGTATCTACAGTGTTGTAACAAAGCATATGCTCCCCATCCTAAATTAGTATTTTTAATATGTATCACACTGATCATCAAGCCATTTTTTGTCACACAAAGACTTCTTAACGATCCCTAAGACTTTTGGAGAGATGTTCTGTGGACTGATGCGACAAAAGTTGAACTTTTTGGCAGACCTGCAGCCCGTCGCATCTGATATAAAAATACTAGAGCATCTGATAAAAACAACATCATGCCACAGTCAGACATGGCGGTGGCAGTGTCATGGTCTGGGTCGACTTTGCAGCTTCTGGACTCGGACAACCTGCTGGCATTGATGGAACAGTGAATCATGCTGTTTACAGGGACTCCTGAAGGTGAACATCCAACCATCAGTTTGAGAGCTCAAGGTCAATGCTCTTTAATATGGCTCGGTTGAAACAATTCTGCAAAGAGTGGGCCAAAATTCTTCCCATCTGACAAACTCATCACCAGTTATCACACACGTTTACTTTGAGTAATCACTGCAAAGGGTCGCAATATATTTTTTCACAGAGGGTCTGATAGGTTTGGATTATTTCCTTTCTGAATAAATGTCATAATTGTTTGGAAACATGTATTTCCTGGGATTGTCTTTGTTTCAGGAAAGGGGCATATACTTCACAACACTCTACATAGCAGCATCAAAGAGATTTTACTCAACTCACTATGACTCAGGTAGAGCAGCTCCCAGATCCAAGTCTAGCACCTAAAATGAAAGTTAATTTGTGAATGCGAGTTTTAAAGACTGTGCTTTCACTCAAATATTGTGAACTTGTGACTGTCCAAAGTCTGAAGAATTATTCAGGAATAGCCAATCTAGTTTAAAAACTTTGAGAAAGCAATAAGTAAATGTCTCAAAACTTAGTCCAGATTTCAAATAATAATGAAAACAAACATTGTATTTCAATCTTTGTAGGGTCTCAGTCGTACAGGAGATACGTACAGGAGTCCATCGTAGGCCAAGATTTTTCAGTCTTCATCTGTACTCTGTAGTTGAAGTGTCGGATGTTTTGATCTCAGTCCAAAGATCTTCCTCAGCGAATAAAGACTTAAACACGTTCGTGGGTCTCTTAAGAGCAAACCAGAAGGAGGAGTTAACCTCTAAGTCCCTCCTCTCTTGGTACTAAAGGTTGGAAAACACCATAGCCTGTTCATACTTAATATGGCTCGTTACCTCTCTAGTCGACACTTCCCTATGGCCCTGCTCCGCACAGTAGTCCAGGCTCATTAGCATGACATTGAGATGGTTTTGTCTAAGGTTGTTGTTGTAAACTGGTTTCTGTCTCAGTATGTTGTTATAGCCTAGATCTAACTTAAAACAAAGTCCACCTTTGCGATTCATGGATGGACGTATTTAAGTCTTAATTCGCTGAGGAAGATCTTTGGACTAAGATCGAAACGTCAGACACTTCAACTACAGAGTTACAGATGAAGATTGAATCATTCCAATGCTCATCTTATTGGTGCTCCTAATATTATGTGCATTTTGTTGTTGGATTTCAAAAAGTAGTAATCAAATCCTGAAACCTTCTGATCAACAGATTAGAAGCCATTATTGCAGCTCGTTCCTCTCGCTTTGAGTGAAGGTACATTTGCTGTCAAGGATTCTTCTATCAAAAGCGCCCAGCTCCATTTCACCCAGTCTACTTTCACGGTTTGGCAGTGAAGCTTGAGAGTACCACCATGGCGTGTTCTGCCCCGAAAGATTCTCCATTCGTTGTGGAAGAGTTAAAGACTTTGCGATCAGTCAGACGCCAGGCAAAAAAAAAAAAAAAAAACACTTAACGGTTAATCATTGTCCCTAAGTGATCTGAAAAGTGTGAAGTGGACCATTTTTGAGTTTACAGGGTCCTCAACTTAAGGGCTCACTATGAGATCCCATTATACGGTTTCCAGTCACTGTAGGGGCTAAGTGGAGATGTTGTCACCATGATGTGAGAAAATTGTGTTTTCAGAGCATGGTCATTGACGTTTCCGATATAGTTCTATGGAGAAACGTCAAGTCAGTGCAACAATTACACGACTTACTGTAAAGACTAGGTACAGTTTGTTTCCAGGTGACAGCGAACTGGCCAAAAACTGAAAGTCAAATAATTGTGTTTTGCTTGCAGTGTCTCCCCCTTAACCTTCCTCTAGTGTTAGGGTCGGCACTGACCTGTTTTTAGGTTTAGCATGCATAAATTATTATTGCATCAAGACTTTTTGACTTTGTCAGGAACCTCTATTTAAACAAAAAAATGTATATTTTTTTACTAAATTATAAAATGCTCTGGTGAAAATTCTGACCTTTGTGTTGTTAGGGTCAGTTTCTGCGACCTGCGCATCACTACTGCCCGCCCTTCACTTGTCACACGGGGTGAACCCACGGACGGCAGCAAGGGCAGGCCAACCTCGATGAAAGAAGGCACATGATTGGCCAGTTATTTTTGTTAATATCTTAAATAATGTTGACGATATCAAAAGACAAACAACAGGACGGTGTAGTGCGTGGTAAGACTAGCACTCGAGGGCCATATTAACAACACTCTTTACAATAATGAGTTAAAGAGGGGCCAAAAAGTTTACATGTAAGTCAAAGGGCACTTCCGGGAACAATCCCATATGCTAGCATGACTTCCACCAGAGCTGGCCAATTAGATCTCCATCAATAGTATACACTCTATGGTCCCCACATGACTAGGTTAACATGCACACACATACAAACACTTCCCCACACCAGTAGCAGATGTAATAACCTGGATAACCTCATTTGCATATGATTTATTAATCCTGCAGACGCCGCCGCCTCCTCTCGTCTCAGCGTCTGAACATGAGACACGGAGTCAAGCTGCGAGCACTCATCACATCATCACAGGCTATTAAACTGCTCACAACAATACACACATTATAGCAACACAAGATGATAGGACAAACAAGTGTAATGACAGAACAAGTGCCACAAGTGAAGGGGAATAGTTCTACCATGATAGAAGTCAAGCTGTTTGTTGTGTTGTGCACTGATAATATGATGGAAGATACCAAGAATATGTTTCAATATTTGACCAAAATTGTTAAATTAAGGTGTCTCAATTCCATGTACTAGCAAAAAAAAAAACATTCACCGCCTCAGAAATACAGAGGAAGTCTATTTATGGCGTTCTTCAGTGTAGTTCTGATGTGAATTTTCATCTGGGCTTCAGCCAAGAGATTTTTGCGGAGCTCACCTTCGAAAATGTTGCACAAGTCATCAGAGCCTTTTTCTCAGCACTTCTGGTTTTATTTTATTTATTTCTTTGCTGAGCAAAGAAATAAATAAACAGTAATTTAAAATCCAAGCTTTCTTTATTACAGATGGAGCTCTG
>OMNZ01051275.1:0-22976 GCA_900303255.1 Lesueurigobius sanzi
ATATAGCACCTTCAGACAATTTTAAGGTCAGCCAAGAATGAAAAGCAAAATCATTTATTTTTGTCCTTTTTAAATGATCCTGAAGATCACTCTATTACCATTAAACGGTTATCCATAACCAGTAAACAATGCTAGTTCTGAGACATCTATTCAGTGCAATGTAGTCATGAAGAGAGTGAAACAGCGCCTCCCCTGTCCGGCTTGCGCAGTTCAGGGACACATTGCGCCATCAGTGCCATCCGTGCCAGCCCACTCTGCTCACCGTGGTTAGGACGCGCGTTGAACAGACCGTAAAAGCAATGCCTCGCATTATGTTCTAATAATCTGGTCAATAAATGCTAAATACCACATGCACTAGTCTGGCACTAATCGGGAGTACGCCTCTAGTAACCCGGATATGTAGCCACTATCCTGCCCACGTGTTCTCTGCTAGCGCGCAGACAGCAGACACAATGGGGGACAATAAAGCATCTCTAAATCTAGTCATTTTAAAACTAACCGGACATAACAACGGTAATACATTAATAGACTATTATGAGCTAACATTCGTCACCAAAAACATTATTCAGTCGTTCGGAACTTTGATTCCAGACAGACAACGGAACAGAGATGCAGATTCTTGCAACAAAAAGGATATATGTGCTCATCATGATTAATACCTTACCAGCAGTGACCACGGACTTATAATGCACGATGGATTCATATAAACACAGTAATATGAGCATGAAATGATTAGCACGTAAACCCGTAATATTTGATGAAGACATCCCTCCAAAAAAAAATCTATAATCCTTGTCCACTCCCTAAGGCCATTGTATTTGTAATTGCGCAGAAACCCTGCACCAGTTTTAGGTTACATATTGTATATTTTCTGCAGTCGGGTTTATCATTTCTGCAAACAACCTGACACTTATTGTCCGGTGTTTTGTAACTCGTAGGCGTAGCGCGACATAAACTGTCGTACGTCAGTCACATACACGATGACGATTGGTCAACCAGTGCTCTGGTGGGCGGGCCGTCTGCAGCTCATTGGTCTACACAGTTGTCAGTCTCCAGGCCCTTCGCGGCCTCGCGCTGGGCCTAGTTGCTCAGACTTTTCCTGCTGTGAACGTGTCGCGTGGAGATAAAGCTGAGACCAACTTTGTAGTCCGAAATGACAAGATATTTAACGAACTCTCAGTCAGACCACGTGATGAGCGCAAACAAGATAGGAAACCTCAAAAGATGCCTACATGCGTGATCAGAGCAAAAGCCTGAACTACTTCGCCACGTTTGTTTTCAACTCAAAAAGCCGACATGCGGCATCACCTACTTTTCGTTGTTGCATCACTATGTTCCTAAAATTATCAAGTCGCCGCAGGATGAAAAATAGCATGTATTCTTACCTTTTCCCCACTCGTTCTGCGTCGGTTTAGGTCCAAAATATGCAAAGTAATTCCCGTAGAAGCGCAGATCCCGCTTCCTCTGCCTGCGTCTGCTGCTGCTCACGCAGTTGAATTTCTCCCACTGCTCTCCACACCGGCGCGGACTGAGCGACCTACCCTGCGCATGCGCATACCGCTCATCAGAAGGCCTGTAGAGCAGCATGGATGAATTATAATAAAATACAGGTCAGGTTATTGGATTTTGATTTAAATATCCATTCTCAAAAACCATTAACTACTCGCAAAATTTTCGACAGCTTCAGTATGTGTACTACTAGGTCTGATTTTTTACTAAAAAGTACAGCAGCGCCATCTAGTGTCAACAGTACTGAAGTTGTTTGTCATAATCATAGATTTTGATAAAGCCTTTATTGACCTAATATTCCTCCCAGAGCAATTGATTTCATGGAATCTCTATTTCAGGATTGAGGATGCTGCAGGTTTTTTAACTGTTGATATATAATGTTTCTGGAAATCTAAAGATGTCCCTGGAGAGCGGCAGAAATTTGCATTGAACGTTTGTCATAGATGCTCACTTTTTCTATAGAGGAGATTTGAAAAAAGACTAAATAGGCCTAACCTATGCTGCAAGATTTTGTATATCTTTTTCCCCCCATAGTTTATTATTTATCATTATTACAAATGTTATTATGTTTCATGTTGCACGAGTACACTGAATAAAATTCCTAGTCTGTGAAACCTTCATTGACAATGGCAATTAATGCTATTCTGTCTGATATTTTCCATGCTACATGTTTTCTTGCCAAACTGAAAATAAAAAGGCAAGGCAGACAAACAACAACAACAACAAAGTACAGGCGTTTGTAGTAGTGACAGCAATCCCCCACAAGATGTCGCCATTTCAAAGTGAAACCCGTGGCGCTCTGTAAATTTAATTATGTTCATATTTAGTGTGTCGTCATGGAGTCTAATCAAGTAACAGTACGTTTTAACACAGTTGAACTTTAGTTTCACATATAAAGGTCAAACAACTACACAGGTACAAATAAACAAGCCTTTATTTATGGACAGTCATCCCATAATACAACAAGACTTTAATATGCACACTATACACACTCACATGAGAAGTGGTTCGTCCTATGACTAAAGGTGGGCAGATTACAGCAGTTAACCCTTTAATTATTGCTCATTACAGTAAAACCTTTCTTTAACATTAGAATACACTTAGGAGTTATTTCTATTTTACAAGTTAAACATATTTACACGTTCAAAGCCTGACTGCAGGGACAATTGGTAATTTACATTCTTTCAGTGCTCCATTTGTGACGTTTGATGAGCGTTGTTCACCGTGGAATACATCAGAACCATACACATTATAAAACAATGCAAAATGAGAAGCTTATTATTCCCCACAGGAAATATTTCCATTTTCTCTACAAAGGCTTTATTTCATTTGATATTTTAAATAAAGGCTATTTAAATAAAATGTTACGAGAACGTTGATGTAGGATGAGTGCCTGGGTTTTTATTTTTCTTCTCTTTCTCTTTTTACAATTATTTTACAAAAACTTCATGAGCACATATCTTCAGTTGTGTTCTGAAGACTCTTATGTAAGTCTTGATTACACATACTGTATGTGTTTCAGACTCATTTATGTTGGCTCCACAGTCTTTATAGTCGTAGCTTTTGTCTTTTTCGTGTGGGACATAGCAAGGCCAGACGATCAAAACTACTAGTCTAATGCAAACATCACAGGTGAGCAATTATTAAGACACAATTACAAAGACTCATTCGTGTAATATTTAAATTCTCTACACATATTAGAAAAATGTCTTTTAACAGACATGGAATCATTCACACTAAACGCACTTGATCACCAGCACTGCTGTTCAGTCTCATATCGTCCTGTGCAAGTTTTAGCAGTAAATACTGTAAGACTGTTTATCTGAGGAGCCTTTGAGAGGAAGTAACTGAACGTTTGGCTTCTTTCACATGCAGTTAGAAAAATGATTTCTAACATAATGAATCTGTATTCTCTGGAGACAACATTCTCCAGTTCACAATAGAAGGTTGAAGTTAAAAATGCGTTCCAGTGTATTCTGAGGACAGCATGTCATCACAGATTGACATTTTGTGTTTTGTCCAGGTCTACACCACTCCTTCGATGAAGCTAGTGTCCAGGTGAACGATGAGCATTCTGAGGAAAGCCATCTCTTTGCGCGTGTTCTCAAAGATGATCCGCGGGTCGTCAGACTGGCACCGCAGGCAATTCGGGGCCATGACCATCGCCAAGTTGTTCACATCCATTTTGGTGACGGCGACGTTGGTCGGCTGCGCAAAAACCTACACAAAGCAAAGAATCAATGAGTACTGTTCTCTCTACTTTTTATTGAAGAAAACCTCATCAGATTATACTTTCACTAGGCTCCTGTTACACTACAGGTATATTATCAATGCAAACGTTGCTAATTTATTTTCTTATAGTTAGACCTGTGTATTTGTTTTTACCTTTACAGTTTTGGCTACTTCTGCTGCCTTCCTCAGAAAATGTAAAAACAAATACACAGGTTTAACTAAGTAAATAAACTAGCAAAACAATAAATTGCAAAAAGGAGGGTACAATTATGGTTTGTCTTTTTAAAGTTTGCATTGATAATATTGTATAACAGGAGTCTAGTGAAACTATAATCTGATTATGACTCTGACCATAGACCCTTTCGCTGCTTACATCATCAGTGACATCATCTGGAGGCAGACAGTGAGCAAGAGAAATAAGATTAAACTAAAACTAGCGATTAGAAGTGTAAAACTACAACTAAAAAATGTGGTCCTGTTGTGGCTTAAGGAGCAAGAACAAGAGGAACGACATTTGAGACGATACAATAAGGTTTAATCTGATATTTCCAAGAGGCTCTGGGTGCAGACACCAGAGGAGTGGAGCTCCACAGCTCCACAGGAAGTGACGTCACCTCCACTTTTATTTTCGCGACTTTTAATTCAATTAATATCAATAACACGACTTTAGAGAACTCCACTAACCTTAAGGATAGGATTAGGGTTAGGTTCAGGGTTAGTTTGGATTAGTTTAAGCTAGCGTTGTCCGGTGGAGGTGATGTCATTTCCTGTGGAGCAGTGGAGCTCCACTTGTCACGTGCCCGTCCATTGTCTGCAGCCAGACCCTTCTCGATATTTCCAACAACAGTTAGACATTTGTTTATCGTTACTATGACAACAGCTACAATGTAAATAGATAGGGCAATTACGAAATACAAGTAGGGTGAACGCTGCAGTGGGATCCAGGTGAAGGTGTAACAAACTGTAGAACTGTAAATAGATAAGGATCTAGCTTTCCGCCTCCAGCTAAACCCGGAATGTTTACAAACAATGAAAGGGTCTATAAGAAAAGAAACTAGCATCGTCACTAGAAGACCTTATGAACATAATCGGACTAATATAAAATCAATAAAAATGTACAAGTGATACTTTTTTGTAACACTTTTATTCATGTTTCTTTTCTAATATTAATAATGAGGTGGAGCTTAACAAAGGAATGAACCTTTAATTATTTCAATTCTACACTGCACTTTGGCAACTGCTGTTTATGTGCTATGCAAATGTATAAAACATTTCATTTACCTGAAGGAAATTGATGAAGTAGCAGAGGACCAGCCTGTTGAGCTCAGGCAGAGACTGAACCACAGCGATAGCAGCCGCTGGGTCGTCACAGTTACTGATGCACTGCTTGTAGAAGTCCATTGGGATGAGGGGCTCCTCCAGCTCCCGATACCACAGCTTCATTAGGGAGGCTGGATCACAGAAACAAAAATAAATCAACACAGCACAGACAAGAACTGCCCCAAAACGTTAGGAGAGTTTCCTCACCAGGAACGTTGGGGTCAGAAAGGTTCTCTGGAATCCTCCACTGATCCACCTGGAGCTTCAGGGCGTTCACTTCATCGATGTCTCCGGGCACTCTGTAGACGCAACAATGCTCCGTTAGGCATGAGTCATTTCTAATATGATACCAAGCAGTGTTGGGAAAGTTACTTTAAAATTGTTAGAATATATATATATTTTAAATACAGCAATAACCTAACCCCAAATGCTGAGGGTTTTTATCTTCCTTGCGTCTATAAGTTTTAGTTTTAGAAGTATATTTTGCTGACAATACCAGGACAGTGACAATAATATTGGTAATTGCGATGAAAAGAATGCACGATTTGTTGATCTTACCATTTTATTTCATAATTAGCATCATCTCTTAAGTAGATAATCCATAGTCAGTTCAGCAATGGCAGATAATTACTGTGATAACATTGTGAATCGCAATAATTTTGTCCAAAAATGTCCATATTGTCCCATGCCTAGACAATACTGAATTGCATGAAAAATATACAACATAAATATATTGTATTAAATTCGCAAAACGAATCACAATTAGGTTTATTTTTAGCCCTACTATACAGGGACTAAACAGGCAGCGAAAAGTCAACTTTAATGCTTTTTAATGCCATTTTAGTGCTCAAATACAACAAATCAGAACATATTTAATATTAATTTCCATATTCAATAGAAAATTTTATATAACGGACAACTTTTTAGTAGTCATACAGTATGATTTGTGTAGACCCTAATTTTTGTGTTTTTACAGCAACTTATGCTGTAAAATTAGTTTCGCAATGCCAGTATTTTCCAAGAACCTTTGATTTAAAGCCAGTTTGAATTCAATTCAATGCTTTTTAATGACTTTTAAGGCCTTATTTTAATTTTGACACAATTCATTTAATGACTTTCAAGGCTTTTTAATGCCCAGTGGAAACCCTGTCTATATTACTAGTTACTAGTTACATTACTTTGCTTTTGGCAAAATAAAAATAGTGAGAATAATGCCACTGAGCAAAAGTGCAGTAAAAGATTTCCTCTTCCTCAGCCGCCCCTATTCTTTTGTTTTGTTTTGATGACATTAGCTTCACGAGCCAGTATCCAACTGGATTTGGTGCTGCATCTTATTTGGGGGCAGTTGCACTTGTAACTTGAGTTACTTAAATTGTAATGACTAATATATTACTGTATTTTGTAATATACGTATTTAATAAGTACCTAATAATTATTAAGTAATATACACTGCTCAAAACAATAAAGGGAACACTTAAACAACACAATGTAACTCCAAGTATTCCCTTTATTATAGGCCAGGATTTCTAATATTGATCTGACATCGATGCGGTAAACTAAACACTGATACAACCGTTCAAAATAAACACAAAAATCAATACAATAAATTAAGTTAAAAAATAATAATAATATTGAAACATTGACTTGGTATCTAGCCTCTTGTAATACACTCCCTTACACACAGCAGCCACTAGAGGGGGCTCCTCCTCCATCTGGTCTGGCCCCGATAAAAAGGTGTGACACTCATTTGAACAGTATTTGAATGTTACCTGGTTACGTCATTTACCAGACTAATATTTGCATGATGGCTGAAAGTAAAACCATTGCAACTAAAACATGGAACTATTTACAAAGTCACAGATAATTATAATAGTTTACAAATACATACGTTTTGAACAGAATTACATTTAGGTTTGCAAGATGTTTAATGTGTCCCCTTTAAAAGTGTGACTTCCAACTCTATGAAGTACATCTACACAGTACATACGTATTGACTTATGCTTCAGAGTAAACATAGAATGCAGCATGATGTCTGAAGTCTGAAGTATAAGTATAACAGCGCTAGTCCCAAGAGAAGAGCATGTGTTTGCGCTGTACTGTACTCAGGGGAGTCGACAACACAAGACCACACATATGTCTGCACGAATCGGCTCTTTTGAATGGCTCTTTCAGGCCAGATCTTTTCCTTTATTCAATTTTACACAGATTTATGTTGAACAAAATCAAGAATAATCACAACTGCAGCCCCCAAAATGTTTGGCAAAGTATTTATAGACACATTTTGTTAATTATGGCCCAATATTTTAGCAACATACATACTTTTCAAAGGGTAATTAGCTCTCAAACACACACGAAAAAGCATCTAGTGGAGTTAAAATGACTGGAATTAAGAACATTTGTCCTAAATTTGAGAATGTGTCAATGGAATAAGATATTTTCTTCTGGTTTCAAGTGAAATTTTATTTATTTTCAATTTTAAGTGCAATTTTAGAAGTAATGAAATGTTTTTTTTTCTTATTTTTAGTGAGAAAGAGAGATAAAATGAACAGGAAAGAAGAATAAGAAGAACATTGTACTTATTTTATGATGAGTTTCCACAATAAATTTTCAGTCTGGCGTCTTGAAACGAAAATGAAATGAAAACGAGCCAGTGTTTTGAATGTCTCCCATAGATCCGGCTCCCGTCAAAGAGCCATAAATCCCATCGCTAATTACTACGCTCTCCAATATTCCCTCATAGTGAACGTGTCCAGACTTGTCCGTACCTGAAGATGCCCTCTGTCTGCGCCCCGCCCAGCCCCAGCACGTATTGGGAGAGTTGAACTTGCACCCACGGCAGTTTCCTGTCTGGGAACAGCTCGCTCTGCCGCTCCATGACCTCTTCCAGGGAGCTGCCGAACAACGAGGGGGTGACTATGGCCCGCCGGCTGTGGTCCACCTCCTCCACGGTGGGCTTCCGTAGGCCCTGAAGGGGGAAACAATCATTTAATGTGTTTTATGACCCGGGACTGTGACACTGAGAGAACACCTGGAAGAGCCGCTATGACAATATCCCCCACATCTGCAATGACGTCTTTTTCTCGGTGGAGCCTCTCGTTACTCACACTATCATTATGAGTTACATAGTGAAACTAGCCAATCGGCTCTTTTGAGCGGCTCTTTAAGGGCCGGATCTCGATTACCTTGAACAAAATGGAGAATCACCACAACAGCTAGTATTTGTAGACACATTTTGTTAATTATGGCCCAACGTTTTACAGGGTAGGGAGACAAATTCAAGACCTTTTTAATACCTTTTTAGTACCATCATGATGAAATTTATTGCCACTATTGCGGGTCAAAGATTTGTTTTCTCATTTTACTGATTATGTAAAAAAGATTACTTATTAAATACAGGGTTTCCGCGGGGCATTAAAAGTCATTATATTAATTTGGTCAAGAATAAGGCCTTAAATGTCATTAAAAAGCATTAAATTGGATTCAAACTGGCTTTAAATCAAAGGTTCCTGGAAAATAATGACATTGGTCAACTACTTTTACAGCAGAAGTTTGTCAAAAATACAAAACTTAGGGGTCTAGACTGGAGTTTTGGCAGAAATTATACACTTTCTGTAGAAAATTCCTCCGTTCTATCAAATTTTCTATTGAATATGGAAATTTAAAAAGAAAAAAAATATAATTATAATGAGTATAATATAATTGGACAACATTTTTAGTACGATTTATTTTGGTCAATCTCAAAATTGAAGAAAAATGACTAAACCCAGATTAAACCAGGTCAGTAGTATGAAAAATATGTACAATATGTAACTACTGTACATACTTTTCATACTTTCCAAAGGGTAATTAGCTCTCACACACACAGAATGTATCTAGGCGAGTTGAAATTATTGGAATTAAGAATAGGCTAGAATTGGCTCTTTTGAACGGCTCTTTAAGGCGGTTTGAACCGGATCTCGATTGTGAAAAGAGCTGGATATTTTTCTATATTGAACTTTTATGTGAATGGTTCGAACCGGATCTCATTTAAGAAAAGAGCCGGATCTTTTTTGTTGTGTTCGCTGGAAAACAGCTGAAGGGCAGAGAAAAAATGACGAGTGAAGTGTTTTTCGTGCTAAAAAATGACAGCTGTTGCCTGTTTTCCTTAACTGTAGGTCACACTTTCATTCACCGGACATACATTTCAAAGGATAAAGTTCATTTCCGCTGTAAATATTAGCGATTTAAATCAAAAGTTGTGCCTTTCAGCAAATTAGGGCTCTGATCATATGGGCTTCTCGTTGGCTTCCTAACCAGCCTTTTGAACCACTCTTTGAATTGAATGGATCCCAAAGATTCGGCTCCCTTTCAAGAGCCATAAACCTGAACCCTCTTGATAAAGGAAGACAGCTTACCTTTTTCCCACCAGTGATCGCCACCTTCTGAAGCTTCCTATGGCAGAACTTGGCATAAGTGCTGATCGGCAGACCTGCAATGACAAGAGAAAAGGGACATTAAAAAGATGTCTCAATACAACTCAGTAGGGCTGTGTGAGATGATAAAATAAATGATGTTGATAAGACAAGCACTTGAGGATCATATTAACAAACCTAGGTCCAATAATGAGTTAAAGAGGGGCAAAAAGTTTACATGGCAAGTCAATAGGAGCTTCCGTAGTCCAAACCCCGTAATATGCTAACTGGCTTCACGGAGAACTAGCCAATTGTACCTCCATTATTATACACGTTATGGTCAAAACTGTGCAAGGACTGAAACTCGAAAACAGGTCTTAACCAGGACTAAACCAGGTCTAAACCCAAGAAGAATCAGATGGCTTTAGTCGCCTTTGAAAGACAATGTACACGTGAATTGTGGGAAAATCAAAATGGTTATTTAAACTAAAGAAAATTGTGATAATGATGATGTTTTCACCATATTGCCCAGCCTAATGTGATGGAGTTCTCCGATCAGAACTTACTGACATTAAAGCGCTGAGAATTATGCGTAATGTTGGCCAACTTCTCAAAAACACTTAAGCAAAGCCCGTAAGCAGGAGGCATTAGAGGACAGCCAAAACAATAAATGACTCACATTCTTTCACACAAACATGACAAGTTTTCTTTTTTTTTCCACAGGACATTTTGTGTTTAAAAGGTGGCCGGCAGTAACTGGAGAACCATGTTGACAGTGTGGTTCTGGCATATGGGGAGGAGGGGGATTAGACTGGACTGGGCTAAACTGTCAGGGCCGGAGGAAGATTTAGTGCAGCTGAACAAAAGCTTTGGAGACAGGATACAGCCTACACATCCTCTTCTCCAGTGATTCATCAGCGCGCATGGACTTAAGAGGCCTCGGGAGGAACGGCCTGTCTGCTACCTGTGCTAATCATTGTATCAGGACGGTTCTCACTTTTCAGCCCTGCTTCTGAGTCTACAATAGCCTAAAGACCGCTGAGTATTACTTAATTATTATAGTCATGTTTTAATGGTTTCATTTGCATTCTTGTAATTGTATGTAATTGTGAAGCTCTTTGGATTGCCCTGTGGATGAATTGTGCTCCACAAACAAACTTTCCTTGCCTTATTAAGACATTCAAAGTTGTCAGATTCATTCTTTTCCACTTCAATTTCATCATGTAGCAGTCTGATAATAAAATATTAAGGAATCTATAATCAGTAATACTTATAGACTTTACTTTATTTTGTATTCTATTTTATTATTATTATTACTACCTGTTTTGCAAACTTATTTCTTCCTTGATGGCACATTTCCTGACTTTTTGCACCCCACTGTGTGATCCTATTGTAAGAGCTGTTGTAAGTGAATTTCTCCACTGTGAGATAGTAGTAGTAATTAGTAATTAGTTTATTCGGTCTTAATTACATTAAGCAATGTCTATTAGCAAAGACATTAGCAAGATCAATAAAGTATTATCTTATGTCTTAAACCCTAATTACTCTACCAAATGATACTTAAAAATAGAAAGTTAGAATGTACTCAGTGATAGTTGTGCTACATTTGAACATTCATAAAGGTTAGGATTACCCATAAACCTTTTAAATAGTTACGATTAAACAACAAAATGTTGGTATAAGATAAGAAAGCATGTTTTTAGAGGGGTATGAATAATTCCTGAACCCACTGTGTGTTGTTTTGAGTTTCATTTTTGGATCAATCAGCAAAAAAATAAACACACTTACATACATTACCATCTGAATACACCAATAATACTTAATACTGTCACTAACTGAGTGTTCCAGGATGTTCCCATTGGTCGAAGAAGCCCCAAATTTGCGCGAGCAGGTGACTCCCATGAAGCAGCCGCTATAAGCGGCCCGGCCATAATTACACCTAATTAGAGATCCTACCAGTAATGTACCCTTGATGTTGGAGCCGACTTTTCCCAAGGCTCCCAGTGCGACCGCTCTGTTTTGAGAATCGATTTGAGCACAAGCCTGGCTGCGTAAACCGTTTATTTACAACAACAGCTTCTAGGCAACAAACACCCTGGAGAAGCCCCAGTCTGAACAAACTGAGCGAGGCGGAGGGATGTGGGACATGGGGCTTACGTTACAAACAATAACACACAGCCGTAATAGGTCAGGTGGTTAATATCACGTCCATGTGGGAAACTTGCTAATCCTGTCCTTTAGACCGGTGGTTCTCAGCTGGTACAGCGTTGGGACCCACCATCTCCCCAGGATGACAAGCCGTCACTCCAAATAAGAACTGAATAATGTGAAATATTTCTAGGGATGCACCGATACCACTGTTTCTCAAACCGATGCGAGTATGAGTACTTTGCTTTGAGTACTCGCCGATACCGAGTACCGATACGAGGGCAAGGCATTTTCTTCAAACATACATCTTGCAGCTGGGCTAAAGTAACTATTCACACACAATTATTGTTGAATAAGCATGACATAAACCGATAAAGCTGAAAATATGACAATTTAAAGAGATGACACTGCGAAATATCAACTAGAAAATTTGAAAAGTACATTTTTCATTGATTTGAGCAAGTTAAGAAAATCCATTCGTTTTTTGCAATTAAATGAAGAAAAACATCTAATCCCTAACACTTGTAATTACAGAATAAACCTAAATTTACTTTAAATAACATGTTTTTTTCGTCTTTTAAGTGCAAAAATACTTATATTCCATTGGCAGATTTCTAGAATGTATTTGGTAAATCAGAATTACTCAAATTACAGGCACTATACCTGATTCATTTTTAAATTACAAACAATGAAAGAGGGAATGAATAAATTATATGAATAAATCGTTACAAACACATTCCTAACTTTCCTCACACATTTCTTAAATTCCATTTCTTCATAGAGATGAGTTTATAAGCAAATTTCACAACTTGCTGGGTCACTTCTTAGGGTTTCTGTTGCAGAAATGCAAGAAAAGTAGCCTACAAACTTTAAATTTAGATGCACTGTATAATTTCCACAAATATACAAAAGAAGGACAAAACAAATTTCATTCCACTACTGGGAACAAAAACAGGTATAGTGCCTTTAATTTGAGTCATTTTATCTTAACAAGATTACACTTTTTGCAGCGTAATGTATGGATTTTATACTTCTTCAACCAATAAATGATGAAAAAAAAAAAAGGTTCCCATGGAAAGGCTCACGACCCAAACACTGGTTTAGACCTCTGCAAACATTCTGCTAAACATGCAGTTCTTTTGTTTAGTCATTCTGTTTTCAGACTCGGACGAAAAATGAATAACTGCATTAAAAATAGCAATAACGCAACCATCAACACGGCTTTTGTCAGGATTTCCCACATGGTCGTCCCCCAGTGTGACTCACGCTCATTTACAGGCCAGATTTCTTGACCTCTTAGTCAGTCCGAGCCCAGAGTACTCTGCCTTCGACCTGAGTCACTACTGTGCAATGTGCGGTGTTTGTAGTGAGGTTTCTCTCTGGTGAACTCATAACCAGAGCGGCCGAGTGGATTGTTCTACTGCGGCCACGTGCTGCTGACTCCTCTCGTAGTCGTTTGACATGAGTAAGAAGAAAGACCACTGATGCGAGTCACAGACAGACCTTTGTGGCCGCTGAGATTCTCATCCTACTTGTTTTTCACTCCGCACTTCTGTGAAAGCCATTCATTGAGCGTCCAAGTACAAACTGCACGCTACAGACATTTCCATCCCGCTCGGAGGGGACACCCAACGGGGAGCGATACATCTGCGCAGTAATGGTTTGCGCGGCCTCTGAGATACACTTGATAGCTTTGAGTGGAAAAAACATCTTAAGGGTTCTGAAGCCAGCCGAACAGATAACCGTGTACATGGACAGTTTGCTGATTCTAGTATTAGTAAATACTTCAAACGGACAGAAACGCCAGATTTACCTTCGTCCTCGTCATCTGTGTTCTGTTTCCTCTTCTTTCTGGACTTGGAGTTTTTCTTCAGTTTTAGATCCTGCTGATCCAGAATGAACTGAGTCACTACAAAACAAAAAAGGCAAAAGTCACATTTCTGAAAACATTATGTATCATGAGTAACTTTCTAACCTGTGTGCAAAAAGGTTAGTTTTGTTGTGGTTATTTAAAAAAAACACTGCAGAGTAAGTTATTAAGAGAATGCCACATGCTTATTATTGTCAAAAGAAAGTCAGGATGTTTTGGAGACTATATTTGCTTTGTTTTGAACACAACACACTACTGAATACTAACTAAACTGATAATTTTCTAAATAGATTATCAGCACCCTCAAGGTATGGGGTACTCTGAGTATAAGTGAAATACTGGAGACAAACAAGGATGAGCGCCACTGGTCTAAATGCTGTAGGTTGCCCCAATCATTACCACAAAGTGAACCACTCAATGCCAAAATTACAAGCAAGGCCCATTTCCCTCGTCAGCCGTAAGTGTATCTCTGGTGTAATTGTTGTGATTACTCGTATTCTTAAACTTTGGGGCTGGGACTGATTTTATTGTGCAGGTTTATGGTAAAAACATTACAAAATTTATTGATGATGTTATGTTTTTTACAGACCACATTTGCAGAGCACAGGTTGTGGAGTTATGTCATGGGGTGTCACACAGATTTTTAGTAAAACACTTTTGGCTTTGAAAAGATAAAAAAGGTGACGCACCGTCTTGGTCAATGTGAGACTCACATTTCTTGTCGCTGGAGGGCTCCGTGTGTCTCTGAATGTAGCCCTCCAGGTAGCAGCGGAACTTTGGCGACGGTGCAAAGAAGGCCAAGCTGACTGCCATCAGTTCCCAACCTGCCGCTAGACTCCTGGGACTTCCGTTTCCCGTGGTCTGCCTCACTAACTGCACGTAGAGCTCGTCTCGGAGCCCGGGCATGTCCCAGCACTTGGTGACGATGAGGAGCGCGCTGTGTCTTCGGTCCAGGCGAGACGGCCGGTCCCCCATGTAGGCCTGGACCAGTTTGAACATCTCACAAGCTTCTTTGCGGACCGTGCGGTTGCTAGTGACAAGCATGGGTTTCTTGATGGAGCCTCTGTTCCAGGAGAGCATGTTGGCGATGGACACGCGCCTCCGAAACAGGCCTTGGGTGTGCATGTTGAGGTGTTTGCTGGCCCAGTCTTCAATGCCCATCTCTGGAGGCGGGGGTTGTCGAAGGGTGGCGTAGGCGAGCGTGTAGGACATCCCGACTCCTCTTCCTCCCTCTGAGTCCACTCCCTCTCTCCCCTCCGAGCGGTGAGGGCCCAAGGAAGCCGTGCGTCCATCTACAATGCCTTTCTTGTGAGTGTCCAGTGGGGTTGGGAGCTCCAGGGTGCCCGCCTACAGGAGAACAACACGAGGATATTAGACTTGAAGATTAGTTATGAAGAACAGACGAGTTCAGACGAGGGCAATTGTAGATTTTCAAGATAAACCGCTTCATGCATATGTTGTGAGCGCTGATCAAGCCCACAGGGTGAATGTTGCATAAGTACTATGTCTCAATTCAAACTAAACAACTTAACTACTAAGATATTGCTGGTTCACTTACAAATCAAAATGTGTGAAGTAGATGACTCCTGAATCTGATAAACATTTACTTTTAACAGTCAGTATGAAAGTTTTCAGGGACCAGACTTGAACAAACGTAGGCTATAGCTGTGGTTACTAAACTAAAAATATGAGCAATTAAATTTAGATACAAAATGTCATAACATTTTCCAAACCCTAGCATGACCTCTACACTAGCCCTGTCTGCTATGCAAATCTCTGATCCCTTTGCTTCAGACGAGATCGCACTGCGCTCCCAGCAGTGAACTTTACGACTATAAAGAGCACCTCAGCTCTCATAAAACCAGAAATCCAGTAACTGTGATAAGTTCGACAAACAGCCAGGAATAACATAAAACCTGAGCCAGATTCTACTCTCTAATTTACTGAGGGAACATAAAACACATTGACATGTCTGTTCAACGAGGCCCTGGCCTGATGTAATAAGGAGCAGATGAGTGCCAGACAAGCTGGACACGACATGGTTTCTCAATCACATGGAGATCCAAGCTTTGTCTTTGTGCTCAAAGGGCCTTGGGCCCTTATCATCAAACAAATCATGCTGAATATGGAAAAACAATATAGTGAGGTAATTTGGATAATAAAACTGACTTTTTAAATACAATAGAATGTGCTGAACGGCTCCTAATCTGCTGTGATGTAACCAAGGGTCTACAGAACATTCCTGGAGACTTAGGGGGCCCGCTCCGGACCCTACTGCTGCTGCTCGACACGTGAGTGTTACAGTGGAAACAATAATCTTGTACGATCCTGCCTCAATCTGACAATCCTTGTGCCATATGGGACACAGCAGTCCTTCTTCCTGACTTACGGAAGCCATGTCCTGAGACTCAGCGCTCTGGCATCATCCCAAGTGCCCAAGTGGCCCACTGGCACGGGCGAGCCCTGTACCTACAGCGCGGCACAGATGGATGAAGGTAAGAGGATGACAGGTAATGCCAACACTTCAGTGTGATTTGTGTCCAGACTACCAGCTTTATCCTACTCAGGGGGCCTAATTGATATTCATACATGACATTTCAGTAAAATAAATACATATACAACAGTTTACTTATCTGATAATAACCTAGAAACGAGACAGACTAGCTCTCAGAAAAAAGGTTTACAGCACAAAGCTGCAGCATGGTGTTATGCTACAAAGGGGGATTAAAAGATTTGAAAGAGCAGGTGTCAAATTTGGCTGTTATGTGATTTTGACAACTTGTAAAGCCTACGACACAACAAAGAAGAGAGTGCTTGGCACAGTTTCTCAACTTTGCAACAGCTAAAGATACCCTTTCATCCAATAGCAGGAGAAGACACAGTGGGTGGATCAGATGTATTATGTGTGGAAGACTGTGGCCTGTGTCACCATTAGATATTTGTTATTGTACAGTGATTGTGTTACACTAAGTCAACACTGCACAAGGGGTATCCACAAGCTTATTAAAGAACACTTTCATAAAATGAACTGCTTTATTTGGGTAAAAAAAAAATGTTCACAAACAATCTATCCATTATATTCCGACTGGAGCTAAAGTGAAGTTAAGAGGAGAACAAGTGTCTTAAGTCTTATCCGTGTTGTTGCCTCAAGTAACACTAGTCAGATGAGTATCTCTTCTCTTCTACACACATGAGGGCAACAAGCTTGCCTGGGAAGTGTAAAGGGTGGGAACACAGATTGTCGCACAGACCTTACAAGACAGGGACATGTCAAACACATGGACCACTGGACCACTGGCTGGCCTGTGCTGTGTCTATTCATCTATTTTGTTTAATATAATGACATGCTATAACCTGTGTCTTTCCTAAAGTCAGGATTTCTCACAGAAGTTAGTTTACCTGAGACGGCGGTCCTGGGGTCTCGGGCGAGGACAAACTTGCTTGGCTGGTGACACTCATCTCCAGTGTGTCCACTTTCTCGTAGGTTCTCTTCTGTCTCCCAGGCATCTCCAAAGGGCTCAGAGCAGGGTTTGCTCTGCCCAACGATCGGGCTCCTGAAGTCAGATCCTCTCGTGATGAGCACCTTCCTGACCCTGCTGTTCCCCCTCCGTACCACCTGAGAGTGTTTCCAGGAGAGCGTGTGTGAGGTACCACTCCCCTGTCCCCCATCTCTTGGTGGTCTAACCCAGCACGCACCTCCCTCATGGTGTTGGAGCGACTGACCACTTCTCTCATCTCAGCCATCAGCTTCTCATGAGCACACAGTTCACCAGTGCTGCCGACTGAGCCGGGCCTGCCTCCAGCCCCTGGTCCCACTCTCCTCCGACTCTTCCTCCTCAGACTGGGGGAAGGCCCAGTGGAGTAGCCTGAGTCCTGGTAGTTGGCTATAGTCTGGGGTGTAGCTGAGGAGAAGTCCTGAGAGGCCTGGCTGCTCTGGCGGCTGTGGTGGGCCTCCATGGCTCGCTGCACAGTCGCCTCCAGGACTCTCCAGTTCTGCTTCTTGTCCAGTGTGTTTGGGGCCTGAGCAGTCTCTCTGTCCCGCACCTGTCCTCTGGCCTGAGGATGGGCCTGGGGCAACATAGGATCATTTCTGGAGGTAGGGGAAGGAGTACGAGTGGGTACAGGAGAGCTGGGTACTAGCTGCTTGGGGTCAATATTAACCATGTGTTTGATGCACTCCAGTCCTGCTGGGCTGTAGTCCGAGGAGGAGGGGTTCCTCCTGTGTCTAGTCCCAGGAGTTGGGTGCTGGAGGAATCTGGGTTTTTGTAGGCTGTGAGTAGGTGTCAGACGGGACAGTTGCTGCCCGTTATATAGGTGAGCCCCCTCTATCTCCATGTCTATAGGGGGCTCATCATAAATGGGACACTCAGTGACGGGATCATCATAGATGGGGGCAGTATATCCGTACGGAGGAGAGACAGGCCGAGGGGTGCTGGTCTGGGACCGGTGTAGAAGTGGACTAGGATGACCGCCGTCTGCCACCAAACAGAAGCTCCCATTACTGGCTTTTCTCAGGTGATGGGCGTGTCGTGCATCCGCACCCGATTTGCCGGAGGGAGCAGTCTTATAGCCCTGAGCTGAGTGACTTCCTTGTTTGCTGCTCGAGGGGTGCATTGTGAAGGTGTTGTTCTTGCCAGTGCCACTCAGCTGGACGAACGGTTGCTGCAGGGCAGGGCTGGCCTGGCCTCGGTTCATGCTGTTCACCTTCACCAACATGGCTGCCTTGGAGCCTGGTGCGGGCTGCCATCTCTGGGGACCATCCCTGCAAAACAAACAACAGAACATTAGTGCCTCTGTGTGTGCTGCAAATAATGCTGTTTATTTGTGCAGCTCATTCATCCACTGCTGCGAACAGTTATGGCCTCAGGCATTGAAACTACTGTCCTTGTCCCAGTGCACAGAAGTACACTAATCCATTTATTGACACATCCGGTGACCTTTTCAACAGATGTGTCATCTGTGTCATTATGTGAGCTTTTACATTTTGAAATAGAGATAATATTCATATAATATTCCTTGAGCACAACCAGTGTAAGATCAGATCTTAAAGTTATACTTTCATAAGGAATAGTACATTCTGAAAAACAGTAGACAAACTGCAGTCAAGGTAGTTTTTAAAATTTATTTTGAGCATTTTAGTGAGAAATCAGTTAAGAAGCACTAATTAAGTAAAAAATGTTTCACCGACCTCCATTTAGTTAGACACATTGTGTGGGCACCCTGGACCTAAAATACCTCAGAAATATATTTTTCTATTATAAAATTTGTATTGATTAAATGACATTCACATTGGGCAGCAGTCTGGGTGTCTCATGGCCGGAAGGTCGGGGTTCGAATCCTGCCTCCTGCAGGTGCACACTGTAGTTGTGTCTTTGGACTTCACCCACCTTACCTAGCACTTTGTGTGCCTTGTCTTGGCTATATAAATAAATGTAAAATAAATAAAAACATGTGACATAACAGAATGTGTCATAAGAATCAGTAGTGCATATAAAGCAGACCACATGAAAAGTACTTTATCTAAGAGAATTCAAGCTCTAGTAGCTGTGAAAAGCTCCACTGAGGTCCAAAGGTTAATTCGTCTCATTTCGGTCGAGTGCCTGGGCTAACTTCAAACCCTATAGCCCACCGCTAATCCCAGCGGCGCAAAACAATCTGCCATCAATCTGGTTACGCTGCCCCGCTCCGCTGCCCCACACTTGGCCGTCACCTCATAATCTGCATATATAATCAGGACTTCAGCCCGCCACTGATCAAAAACGTGGGCACTTGGGATGAACAAACCAAGTGGCACGAGAGAGCGCTGTCACGGCTTAGAAACACAGTTGGAAGAGAGCCAGATTAGGACTGTCCATGTGATTCATTCAACTAAAGTAGGGTAAGTGACAGTTGTTTTGGACCAACTTTGTTTTCCGACTTAGGATTGGCAAACAGAACTCCAAACAGCATGTAGTTTGCCATCATATGAGAGGCTGAAATCAACAAGTGCCCACACTCTGAAGCGTCTAAATCACAGGTCAAACAGGCAGGTAGCAGACTTACCTCCCGTGCGCTCCAAACATTCAAGACTGTGACAAATTGGATCACAGCTGACTACCTTCTGTCCTCGTTAAATCCGAATGTAAACAGACCCCGGCGCGGCTAAAACCTTCAAAGGCTTCCCATATCCAAGAGCACTACGAGTGAGTCAGTGAGGAGAGGGCAGTAACGGCAGGAAGAGGACGCACAGCGGCGGGGGAGGGAGGGGGAGGGAAAGAAAACAGACGGGCCACTCCTCTCCACACGTCCCGAGAACAATGGTCCACAACAATTCCCCCGAGGTGTACGAGCCAACCGTTCACTTCCTTCAAGCGCGGCGATAGTTTGAAAACTCCAGTCGATGCCAGGACCTGGTATCACCTCTGGCCGACAGTATACAGTACAGGCGGCAACTTTCCACAGATTCATCTAGGAATCACTAAACCGAAAGGGAATTGAATCTGCATTTGGAGATTTTAAATTACTTGACTCTATTTTTTATATTTTTGTTTCCTCACTAAAGTTATCTCTTGCATAGAAGATGTCTTTATTCCATCTTTGTAACTTGATTGTACATATAATTTGGTTATTTTTTGCACATTTCTAGCAGTGTTTTTAAGGACTAGTGTGTCGTAAGCCATAGCAACTTAAGTTAGTGATAAAAGTAACAAATATGAACACATTATCTCCCCAAAGGCTTTCTACATTTCCATATATCAGAATCAGAATAATCTTTATTGCCAAATCAATGAGAGGCAAGACAAGGAATTGTCTTCTCGACACCGTCTGCACAAATCTAGGCAATATAGTAATGAGAAAATTCAATTAATTGTGCAAGCATTATCTTGGCTACTTACTCCAGTCACATCAAGTGTTTTTGAGGCATACAGTCAGTAGCTCTCCGACATATTGCTTACATAAAAGTACCAAACAGGATAAAAAAGGTTGGAGACCCCTGGCAATATATTGTCTACAAGATAAGATCCAAATTGTTGTTTGCAAGGTATGTAAATTTACAATATCGAGTCTATCTCCGATGTTAAGACACCAACAAAAAGCTGCTAAAGTAAAATATACTGGATGTGTAGTTGTTCTGCACTTTAGTGGTTTATTCAAGTCAATTATAAGCAACAAAGACATGTAAATTAAGATGTTTGCGAGAATATGTTTTATATGTTTTTGATCATTTGCAAAATCATTATCAAGAAGCCCCAAAATATTGATATAATTGTTTTGTCATTATGATCTATCCTTAGTCCTACCGTGATCCAAGTCAGTCACTGCTTCGATTGCTTTGGTGATTACTTAGAAAGTGAATGGCTAATACTCCTTTTTATCATTTTAAAAGATGCTAAATACTCTTTTCTTTGAACATAATAATCAAAAATACAATTCAGTTTGACTTATTTCTCGTGTACCCCTGGTTGGGAAAACAGCAACCAAAAAACAAACTTCTGATCAACATTTCTCCTTGGTTGGGCTTACAAATTAAAAGAAGACCTTACTCACATAAAGTAACAGAACACTTTAAAGGTTCGGCGTGATCATCATCTCCAAGTTTTCCATTTGACTATAAAATCGCATTTTCCACTGTCGCTATTGCACCCTGTTTTACACCAGTCTCTGAAACCCTTCCACCTGGTCACGGGTGGTTTTTGAACATAAACAGCCTGAGCGTCTACAAAAGCCCCCCCCCGCTCCAATCTTAACAAACCAGTTAGAGAGGCTTTGGCACGGCACCAGCGCGGCCCAATCAGACGCTTTACTGCCACAAATAAAGAGACAGACAGCCGCGTGTGAAGACCAGGGCCTCTGATAGTTCTGGGGTTTTAGTTGTCTCGAGCTGGTGTGGCTAAACAGGGCCGGGTGACGGACAGCTGCGGATGTGAGAAGCCACTGTTTGCGCGCTTTGAAACGGTGTATGTTTTCTCACTCTTAACAGGATAGGGTCGATGTGGAGGCGACGAGCCCACCACCGCGGGCCCGGGTAACAATTCGACGCCGATTCGCAACAACAGAGGAAGCGGCGAGGCTTTCTTTCTTTCTTTTTTTCCTGCTTTGGGACAACACAGCGGACCTCACAAGTCAAAGCACAATAATCATGCTCCTCTTTACATGCCTGCCAAGGAAATTAAAAGCCGTTACTCATGATCTTGTAAAAGCGATCCCATGATATGGATCTGGTTCCTATGCTAATGGTGTGACTAATCTCTGAACGCTGACCCTCAGAGAAGAAGTGTAACCACCATTTCCTGTCTAGTGGAGTGGTCCTGTGGAAGGTCTGGGCCAGGACTTCCCCGTACGCTAGACAAACAGGAAATGCCTATTGCAAGATTCACACAGGATGGACCAATGAGCTCCATAATATTTTTGTTGATTATTTTTCCAAAATTATATTAAGGCCATAACAACAGGAAACCGGAAAAGGTTGTGACAATTGCGCAAAATTGCATTAACGATTTTAAGCATGGGTTGTAGCAAGTTGTTGCTCAAAAAATGTAAGTAGCTTAGACATATTATGTGGATTTTAAGATGCGACAATAGGAAATATGTCTGCCATCACCCACTGCCTGCCAGGACCTCCTTCTGTACTGGAAAAGAAGGACTTGGTCATGCTTTGTGTCTGTTTTGTTCTGTCCCTCGCTGTCCACCAGCTGAGGTGAGGTCTTGTATGTCCCCATTTTAGACAGGTGTGTTCATGTTAGCAACTAATGACTGCACTGTAACCGATTAATTGGCCAATTACTTTTACAATTAATCGACTAATTGTGCACAACATCATTTATTTTTATTTCACTTCCACCGTCATCCCAAAGCTCTACCAAATGTGTGGACACCAAGATTAGCCATGTACACCTATGATGTAAAGACATGATTTTTGGAGAAAAAGGTCTAGGGCTTAAGAGGTTAACCCTTTAACTTTGGCACACCCCAGTGTGCCAAAGTTGGGTCCTGTAGGGTATAACAGGTTAAACTCCTGGGAGGGCTGAATTTGAGCACCCCTGGTTTAGAGAATGTTCTGGGTCTTTATTTGAACAGGACTCGGTGAAGTGGAGGCAGGGATCTCTAAACCTTTCACAAAAATCTGTCAGTTGCCCCAAAAATGATCAACATTGCCGACTTTACGTTTCTTTAGAGTGGACCTGAGTTTTTATGTTTTCAAATCACAATTGAATCGTCAAATTTTTCGTATTTGATGGTGCTTTTGTCAACTATTTTGGGCCCACTGCGCCTTGTGTGTCCAATTTGGGTCCTGTGGGGTATAAGAGGTTAAAGAGAGATGATCTATTGTGCGTAAGAGTCCTCCTGACTGTTCTTAGGATTTGTTCTTCCAGAAGAGCTCTTTCAGCTAAGAACAAATTTTGTGAATGCCCAAAATGTTCTTAAGTCGGCTTTAAGAACAAATTTGTGTGTAAGTTTGTTTCGTGAATGAGGCCCATTGTTTGTAGGATTCACTCTTAGTGGTTGGACACATGTATGATGATCAT